>VDFB02376510.1:88596-191962 GCA_007258455.2 Sequoia sempervirens
CTAGGAATTATTCATTTAACCTAAGGTTTTCTCATAATGCCATCATTGGAAAAGTATGATCAAATTCTTCTATTATGAAGAATTGGTCTATGTGCCTCTAGTAATCAATATAAATGTTTGTAAGGATAAAATGACAAATCATCAGGTAAGAGAGAATCAACTTTGAGTTCTTCAAAGATTATATTCCTCTATTCATAATTTTTAAGGGTTGTGTGTGGAGGAGGTTATCACTACCAAGAAGGGAGGAGACCTTTCCTTGTGATGGAACTTCAAAAAATTTCTCTTTGTGTTCCATTTTTATCTTGCCTTATGTCTCTGGTCATCTATGGTGTTTGGGAAAAGCCTAAGGTTGGGGTTTTACCTTTGTCTTCATGTAAAACCCTAGCGTTTATCTTACGCCTTGGGTGGGATATTTTGGGCCGTTACTTTTGGGGAGAGTTTTAAAACAACTTAAGCCCCATCGCTTCATCTAGGTTGGGCCCCTTTTGATTTATCATTTTATTTCCTTCGCCTAACTTTATTATTTCCTAAGTCTTGGATGGTCTTGTGCTCCCTCGTTTAAAAAACAACTTATGTCATTGTTTATCATCAGCCTAGTGATGTCCCCTTGTTCTTTTAATAAATGTTTTATATTTTGTAGAGGGACAAGTTTGCGTGACCATAGATCAATTATCATTTGATCTCAGCCATTCCCCACCATCCCGTGATGACCCCACCACATTGTTTTGGTTGATCATGATATCACGGGTGAGCACCACATGTCTCATTTAATGAAGCCGAAGAGATGATAGAAATACTTTGATACATTTATCTGGTTTTAATACATTATATAGCAGGTTACTAAAGTATTTATGAGATGCACATGTTTCAAATCAATGGAAATTTTATAATCTCGGTAGGAAAGGTGCTTGATGGTTAATGACAAAGCTAGCGACTATGTTGAACGAACAAGATTACCAATGGTTGAGATCCACGGTTTCCTGCCATTGCGTGATCAGAAGTTGTGAGGTATTTATCGATCGCGATATTGTGGGTGAGCGCCATGTGGATTTCCTTGGAAATGCATAGTATGGTGGGCCCTTATTGCCATGATGGAGATTATGTCATTTTGTTTTGAAGCCAGTCGTTCGATCATCTAACCAAAGTGAAGGATCGATGACTGGTATTTGAATCTGCATCAAATGCGATTACAAGGTTCTATTATGTAATTTCATATTTCTATTTAGCCCTCCTAGAGAACTAAAAACTCAAGATTACAGCTGCCCTCCTAGAGAACTAAGTGTTGAAGAGAGCCAAGATACAAACACCAGACAGATGGCATATAGGTCATTTGTAGTAGACAATGAATTTTGATATAAAAAGACTCAAATGCATGTATTTTGATGGAGTAAATGAAGATATCTAAGTTGTGGATTAAGATTTTTGTTAAATTTATGCAGTTATTTGATTGTCTCCATTCTGATGCTTCTCTATTGTTTAAATTGATATAACAAGTTTATACTCAGTTTATCATTGTACATTTGCTATATATGTGTGATCTAGTTATTCGGTTCTCTAAAGTAGGGATTAAAATCTTTTAATCAATCATAGCAATTGGGAAGTGTTACTTGGATTAATAAGAAGAATCACATAACTAGAATTTCTATTCTATCTCAAGAAGAGTTTGTCAATTATTCACTTGCGCGTTTACACAAGTTGTAAACAATTTTTGTGCCTGACAGTTTGAATTATTGCCATTATTGAAATCCAAATTTGCAGATATTCATTAGAATCCATATACCCAATAAGGCATTGATCTCCCCTTGTATTCTTTTATAATTTTCATTATTCTTATTTATTTTACACTTACATTTACAAATACACATACATATTCATTTACTGTTTTCATTTATTTCTCATGTAGTTTAATAGTTTGATCGATATGTTGTATCTATAACACTACAAAATCATATGCTATTTGTATTTACACTTGCATTTAGAAATACACATTTATATACATAGATATAGATTTCTTTAATGATATGTTGCATTTATTGTTCTAGGAGAGCATCTAGTAATTGCATTTACATTTATATTTAAAAATACATATGCATACATACATACATATATATGTGTGTGTGTATTATTTATATTCAGTGTTTTGAAACAATCCATTAGGTCTGCACATGGATAAAAATTCATACAATCATATCTCTCATACATATTTTGTTGAAACCTAGGCTTGAACCTCTCATTTCACATGTTTTTCTTCACAAAACTCTTGAGGACAGTAGTTATACCTTCTTTATTTCTCATCCTATGCTATATTCATGCATCCTATAATTACAACACTATCCATGGGGCCTCTTACACAAGCTATAGTAATCACAAAAAGTGTAAGAGCCCCTTTATATCATGTTTGGACTACAAAACCCTCAAAAATAGGGTAACCGGGTTGTATGCAAAGAAATGAAGATTTCTAACTCAAATTAACGCCTTAAGCCCTCAAATTAAATTCAAATCAAAGCTAACACATATCTTCACAACCTAGAATTGATTTCACATCAAAATATGGCTGCATGTGACCGTACAATGCTATATAACAAGAAAAATACAAGAATTTTGAAGAAAAACATAGATTTTTGAATGTCAAGAGCTTTTATTTTAAATCCTCAACCATCAACAACCATTACAATGATCACTTTATGCCTTTTAAAGGCCTTTACATGCCAACCACTGAACAACCACCTCTACAATTTACTTTTTAATCTTTTATGATCACATGAAACATAAAACACACTAATTTCAAGGTTGTTAACATCACTATTGAAATGTTTTAACTTTTTGACCTTTCAAACATTAAAAAGTACATCATTAAATTAATTATGTAATGGCATAAAAATTAAAAACATCATGAATTAATTATGTAACCACATAATTCAAATATAATTCTATCAAGAAATTATCAAATAGATAATATAATCGCATAACTCATACATTTCAATGTCATTGATCTTCTTCTTCATCCAACTCTTTGTCTGTATCATCCGATCTAGATTCGACATTGTAAGGATTGTTCGTATCATCATCATCATCATCGATATCAGTTTCGATAATGTCATAATCCACATAGATATCATCTCCATGAACATTAACTCCTACATCATCATGATCTAGTTCCTCCTCTTTGACATCTTCGTCAGGGACATCATCAACTAACTGTTGATCTTGATCATAATCTACATCATCTTCTAGTTCTTTGGTATCTTCTTCTTCCACCACATTATATTTTACCGGCCTTCCTCTTGGATCATGTCTAGCAACAAATGACCAACTCGGTTTACCTGGAACCTTTGAGTAAAATATCTGCTCACATTGGCTTGGAAGAACATAGGGCTCATTTCCAGCTCGCTCGATCAACCTTGTATTAACCATGGTAAATCCATTATCATGTTCAATAAATGTTCTCTTGAGATCATTTTCATTCAATTGTAGCTTGTACCATAAGACGATGAAAAAAATTAATCTGAAAGACTTAAAGTCACACTCAAGTATATCATCCAAAATCTCATAATATCAATTTTTTGAGACTTTTGGATGTATGTCGCTTCTAAATGAAACATTAGTCACCTGAAAGACTGCAGTTATACCAGAATCACAAGTTTTCTTCATGTCATCCAACATTTTGATTTGAAATTTACAGCCATTGCACCACATAGCCTTGTGGTGTTTCACCTGCAATATGCCAAATATGTAAAAATTATTGTAATATTGTCAGTTGATAAACATATTTATTCTTGGCCGAATGTATGTAAAGAAAACAATCTCAACATGTATATACATCAATATAATTGAAAATAATTAAATAATATGAGTGATTAATATATTTATACATACATGTTTATCTCTTAAACTATATGATAAATCAATTTCCCTTTGTGTAACATTGGAATCTCCACTACAATGAGCTTCTTTAACCAATGAAGCCACACCTTCCCATGTTAATGCACGACTAGATTGTTGGCATCATTCAATCCATACTGTCATCCAATCAAAATTTTTTGTGAGGTACAAATGTAGTGCATCCCACTCTCGACCAACTGTATCAAAACAATTTAAAATTCACAAAAATGTATAATTAGTTAAATACCACAATATACGACCTTAATTTATAATTGATGTATATTGAAGATTAAAAATTAAATAAGTACAACATACATAAAAACCATAAGTAAAATGTATTCCAATTAATCTCCATGACTATCTTATAATTACCTTTCACTTTCATCAATCTACCTTTCCCCATCAGGTACTCCCCTTTGAATTTGTTAATGGAGTTGGGATCCCAAATGCAATCTATATGGATCTTTGTTAGGAAGATATTCACTAATGTACACCTTGGTCTAGTATACCATATATATCCCTCCACCATAGAACCCTCAAGATGTGCTCTTTGTCTAACCAAAGCCTTCAAAAATTTCAAGTGTCTCTCAACCATCCACATTGACCTTGTGTGTACAGGTCCACACAATTCAATCTCCTCAACTTGGTGTATGAGGTAGTGTTCTTGTGCATTGAAAAATGTTGAAGGTAGACACTTTTGCATTTGACACATTAGACGAGGAATTTTTCTCTTCCAATAATTTATATCTTCTTTTAGATTTATTTAGATGACAGCCATCTACAAGTGATTCAAGGCACAAATATATTAACGAGATTTAACAAAAATATACAGTATATTACATAACAAGTTAAAAAAAATTCAATCATAAGATGTATACAACGAATTGAACAAATATCGCTACTTGCCTCGTGTATTTTCTAAGATCATATATAACTTGTTTGACATTGTTGTCAAAGTTGTCTGGGAGAGATAGAGGTAGAACGTACTGCAACAATTATAAAATGATCATTTTATTATTTTTCTAAAAGTAGTAAACATAATACACTAAAAAGTACATGCAGTATACAAATATATATATAATATACAAGAATAATTACCTTAATGAAGGTATGTCAATCATGCGTTTTTATCCCTGACCCAAATTCACCTTTCTTTATTATGATATTATTTATGTTCGCAGCAAATCCTGTGGGAAATTGAATTTTTCGTATGACTTCTTTTATAGCATTGCTTTGTTGCTCTGTTAATAACCAAGGAAACTTATATTAATTTGGTCTCCATCGCTATTTAATTAAATGAAATTTTTCATTACATGATTGTCTTCCTGAATGTCACTACAAATTTTGACAATTTTTTCTTTGTCATGCCTTCCATCCAATATTTTCCATAACGTTTTTGTTATATTCTTTCTAATATGCATTGTATCAAAAAAATGCACAATTTTTAGTTGCTCATAGTAGGGCAACCTACTAAATTGTCTGGGATAACTTTTTAGTCCCTGTGGAAGCTGACCATTAATGCCTTGACGACCTTCATGAAGCATATAAGTTAAACAAATTAACAACGACAATCATTGTTAATTACAACATGAGTAAAACACAACACAATATAAAAATATAAATTCAAAACATATCATTTATGATAGATAAAAAATTTGATCCAATGTATAACCTTGACGATTAATTCTATTATATTCCAACTTCCATAGGCGAGGTGTCATTCTTCGTGGTTTTGATGTAGTCTCTTCTTTCCCATTGAAAAGATGTTTTTTAGTAGTTAGATACTTATGATTTCTATGGAGGAAGTGCCTATACTCATCAAACACCTGCTTTCCTAAACTTGTTGAACAACGAGATTTCATCTTTGGACCACAAATTGGACATGCAAATTTTCCCTTTGTTTGAAGACCTGCAAGATCATATATAATTGGATTAAATATGTCAATTTTTATAATTATATATAATGAATAGATTATTTTAAAAACATGCATGATATCCACTTCATAATTTATTAAATATTGTTAAAGTACAATCAAATTTTATAACATACCACAAAAATGTGTTAGCCCTGGGGGATCATGAATTGTCCATACAAGCATTGCATGGAATTGAAATTATCTTTGTCCTATTGGTCTAGAGACGTCATACATAGTGACTCCATTCCATACCTTTAGTAACTCATCGATAAGAGGCTCGATATATACATTCATATCTTTAACTTGGTACTTACCTAGTTGAATGAACATAAACATTACATAATTATTATAACCATTTTACTGCAATATATATAAATTAATGTACATGACTATTGAATGAAAAAAATATAATTCATTATACAA
This sequence comes from Sequoia sempervirens, assembly GCA_007258455.2. Lineage (NCBI taxonomy): Eukaryota > Viridiplantae > Streptophyta > Pinopsida > Cupressales > Cupressaceae > Sequoia > Sequoia sempervirens. Next base: position 94,818 of record VDFB02376510.1, read on the forward strand.
CAAATAAGACAAATGAGATGCTACTACGTTAAATAAAATTGATGTAAACAAACACCTAGAACAATCATTGGCAACATTATGTGCTCCCTCTTTATTGACATCCATGGAGGAATGTTATTGTTGATAACAAAAATAGGCCACACCGAGTAAATAGATCTCAACTCTCTAAATGGATTGACACCATTTGCTCCCAATGAAAGCCTAAGATTATGAGGTTAGTCTTTAAAGTGTGGCCATTTTTCCTCCATGTCCATAAATGCAGAACCATTTGTAGACATTCAAAGAATGTCATATCCACTTCTATTCCATGCATGGTAATCCATAAATTGCGTTAAGCTTTCACACCTAAATAATAGTTGCATATGTGGAATAATGGGAATATAATGAAGAACCTTGTGAGGCACCTTTTTTTTTTAGTTGATCTGTTTGATATCTACTGATATGACATTCTGGACATTCTGTTGCAAATTCATGTTGTTTATGATATATAATATGATTATTGGGACATGCATCTATTGCTTGATACTCCATTCCGATATCTTTCATAATGTCAGATAAATCTTAGTATGAGCGAGGTAAAATATTTGATGGTGGTAACAAAAATTCACCAATCAATCTACAACAAAAAATATTTTGTTAATATAAAGAATATTAATGGTACATATTTCATCCTTTATTTACTAGTGATGAACTAACAACAATTAAAATAGATAAAAAAAGATGACATATATGACATACCTTAACATCTGTGAGATTGCTATGTTTGATAAACTATTCATAATATTCAAGTTCAACAACAACAATACAACGGAGAGAAGAGTTGTTTGGGAGCCTTCATAAAGGGGCTCGTATGCCTTCTCAAGTACAGGTAAATCATGAACATCATCAAAGTCATCTTGATCATCATGATCAACTCTGTCACTAAATGTGTCATGGATCAATGTATTTGTACCATCATCTTCAACTGTGTTTTCTGGCTCATAATCATCTTCTTCCATAGGATCATTAAATTCATCTTCGATATTCATGGCTCCATGTTCATCCGCTTGCAAAACCACATTCTCTAGGCTATGATAATCCATATCATGTGCCCTAGGGCGCCGCACCTTTATAATAATGACAGACACAAATAAACCATGGTCATGATCAAGTGATTTTTTTTATATATATATATATATATATAATGTGAAAACAATATAAACATTTACAAATTCAATCATTATAAACATATATAATGAACAACTTACCAATGGACGATGATCATGCCCCCCTTCAATGTGACCATGTTGCCTACAATGTTTCTCAACTGTTGTGATTACAATTCGTCTCATCTTTAAGCCCTTACAATTATTGCAAGGACAATAATATTTCACATCACCCTTTCTTTTCAATCTAGCCCACAATCTATCAAGTGTCTCTTCGTTTTGTTCTGTACTAATATTATCTGACATGATTTTTATTTACCAAGCTTGACTATTTAGATCTTCAAAAACTATCAAACTCACACTCCAATCATTTTTATTCATAGACAAGTAACAAAATCTAATAATTATGATATTTTACACCAAAAAAATTTGGCATGCAACCACCCCTGCAAAAGAGAAGATAGTATGAAGTTAATGACCCCAAAAAACACTTTAAAATGATAATTCCAAAACTTATTAAATTCTAATTTTACTATGATTTCCAACCGTTAGACTCCTAAAATCAGAATATTGAACTTGATCGCAAACTTCCTACAACAATGGAGGTAGCAAGCTAGTAAGAGCAAGTGACTCATTCCTAAGGAGCAACAAGTCGGACTCATCATTGCTAATGTCAATATGGATTTATCCTTTTAGTTAAAGATGCAATGTGTCATTTCTTATAACGAGCTTATCCCTAGGGCCCTCAATAGTGAGAGAGCCCTAATCGTACAAGGAAGCACACACTAGTAGAATTTGGCAAATAAATGACTAGGTGACTAAAACTTTTAGTCACAACAACTAAAAATGACTAAATTCTACTCATTTTTTGCAACTCGTCTATAAATGAGTAAATAAATTACTAGTTTGGTTATTGATTAAAAATTATTTAGTCACACAAATAAAAATGACTAAATAGTTAGTCATTTATTTAGTCACAATCCATTTGAATAAATCATTTAAGGAATCAAGAATATAGCCCACCAAAATACTCAAAAACTTTAATAAACATACCCTAAAACTTTTGTCAAAATCTTATTTTCAAGCGTAGCCCACTAGAATGAAGTTTTCATTTTAATAAATTTACTCTAAAACCTTCGTCAAAACATTATTTTCAAGCATAGACTGCCAAAATGGAGAATTGTTTCAATAAAGAATGACAGAGAATAGTGAGGAGATGTGCGTGAAAGGAGGCATAGGATTCATTGCTGCTTATCTCATTCCTGCTCTGCTCAACAAATCTTACATTGTTCCTGCTACTATTTGTAATCTGGGTATTTACTTGACATATATTTGCATAATCTCAAATTCCTTCAGAGGCTTTTGAAGTATCAATCTATCCTATATAGGGTTTAGAATGATTTGTTTTAATTAAAAAAATAAATAAATGATGTATTTCCTTGTAATTAGATAATGTGGAGATCTCCTAAATCTGCCCCAACACACTATCCTCTTTGGCACTGTATTCATTACTCCATCTACTAGGGTTTTGCATGTGACATCTTTAATATCTTCATGACCATGGCTTTTAAATAGATTTCAGTCTTTGCTTTAATCCTTTTTATGGCAACCCTTGAGTTCCATAATCCACCTTCAATCTCTTCTAAGAACGTTGTCTTAAGCTAGACTGCATAGTATGCATATAAAGCAAGTCCTTCATACCTGCCATTGTTCCAAACCACCAGTCACTGCCTTGCTTAAAATTTTGCCTCCATGAGCACAATAGCATGTTTTAAAATCATGGTTACTAGTGATTGACCATTAAGGTCAACACTTTCATCAAGATACAATGAGATTTTTGTCTTCAAACTCAAGGCATTATGCAAGATAACATTGTGAATTATTTGTTGTGTATGATTTGATTTTCTTGCACATTTATTGCTTTGCTAACTTCCTTTAAGACTAGGTATTGCACCCTCAGCTGCAATCTCAAACATCTCACTCACTATCACTTGAAGATTCCTTTCATGAACATCCTTCTATAAAATCAAACTATGCCCTATAGACTGCCTACTTATTACAGGGGACTCATTGTTTCATGGTATTGTAGATCTTAAGATCCTTGAACCTTATTAACACTACTTCACATTCCATAAGGTATTATTCACTATTCTCCCATCTTTGATGAGTCTCAAAACACTACTCAAACATGCAATCCACTACCTCCATTATACAATGGCTAAGAAGAAACATTGAACCTATAATTACCATTGTTACTTCATTTGGACAGTCATTCTATGATTGCATTTTCCTTGTCTAACACTACCAAAAGCATTTGAAAAACCCTTAAGGTCAGAAAGGGGGTAAGAAAACTCACTGTTAATATCTCCATTTTACTATGCAAGGTTTGAGCTCTATTATCTTGTCACTGCTCAACCTCTTTTTGACTATCACATCTCAAGTGACTGTCATTCTTCTTACCGTAGATTACATTTACAAATGTTACTAAGCTACATAGTGTGCTTTTTATTGGCTACAATATTTAGATTGCAAGATTTTATTATTAGTTACAATGTCTCAATCTTTTCGGTATTACAACCTCACTAATCCGCTAAAGTTATTGTTTATGTTTCTACGGAGGCCTAGGGTTTGTACCCTAATCATGCTCTTAGCAATGCTTTTGTTGGTATTAAAAAAAAACCTTAAATCTTGGGTTAGAAAATTAGTTGTCTTGACAGGGTTATGGTATGATCTTGGATTGTATCCTAGAGTGTGTGGGAAGCTTGTGTTTGCTCATTAAGGTATGTAAACCTGATCAGGGAAATGTATCATATATAGCATGGGTCTTGCTTTAATACTTTTCATAATGGTTATTAGCAGATCACATTATTATAGTTTGTGGTAACCCAAGATTGCATTCAAGTATGTAACAAACTTGGTTTGTAGTTTAAGCTATACACTTTTAAGTAACATTCATAAGGTTCAGAAAATCTTGATCACTCTCTAGAATAGCCAATTAAAAATGGGTTGTGCTTGAATGCACTACATAATTGATATAACACAACCACTCTGCATATCAACTAGAGTTATAGGCTCTTTATTGTAGCAAGAGGTAATCACTCTTGGATCATGCTATAATTACATCGTAACCTATTAAACTTGAAACAACCTGAATGCACCCAATGATGATTGACACCTACATTATACAACCTAAATTAACTACATTATATGAGTGTCTCCATTTCTATCACAACATAGCCACATTAAATTTGGGTCACACATGAATGTATCATGTATTTTTTATAGCACAACTGTGCCACATGACCAATAGAGTTATGGATCACATAATTACAATCATAAAAATTGGTTCCTTGGTTGTGATCTTATGTTGATTCCACACAACAAAATCTAGACATGAAATTCTCAAAACCCTAAACCTCTAAAAATGAAATCTAATGAGATGTTGCTTTAAAATATGATTTTCAAACCTGGAACTACAAATTTGACTTCACAAATGAATTTTGCAAAAAGACAATGACTACCCTCAACCTGGCGATATCTTCTTGAATTTTTTCTGATTTTTCCCAAGAAAATTGTCCTTAGTTCTCCACAAACTGTCTCAAGTAGAGAAAATTCTCAAGTATAGCAAAACACTGTCGCAATAAATCAATGAACTCACTTTTCTTTATGTTGGCCACAATTTGATTTTTTTCTTATTTTTCATGTTTGTCAGAATTTCGAAAAAACTGCTAGTCAAAATTTCGACGAAACCCAGGTTCATCGAAATTTCGACGAACGTCGGGGATAAACTTTTAAAAAATTGTAAATTACACATCAAATTTTACAAGCACCTGACAATACATCAAATTATACATGTTTCGTCAAATTTTGTAATCAAATGAGTTAGTGTCTAGGTGCAAGCTCCTCTCCTTAGCAACATTTTCTGCATACTTCTGAGCCTTAGCTCTCCATAAAAAATCCTTAAATACTTTGGTTTGCACAAAAGAATTGTCTTCCAAAATGGTTTTGCAAGCGTCATACCTTAGATCATCAACATTGTTTAGGCCACTGAAATCCGCTTTTCCTAGTCCAAGGCTGCTCTCTCTCGTGGTTAATGCAACTTCCCTTGGGGGAGAAGGAATTCCTTGTTGCATCTCTTCTGCAATCACAAGGATGTCATCTTCGTTTGATTAAGGATAATCAACTATTCCTCTTACCTCAATCGTCTGCCTTTTAGGTGGTGGTTGTTCAAATGGAGATGGACCTCTAGGAGGTGAATCAAGGTCTGGGTGATCCCACAATAGTGGTTTACAATTTTTGGCCAAACTGGACACTGATTTTTTTTTTAAAACTAAATCTTCACATTCAGGCACCTATAGTGACTAAACCATGAAGAATTTGAACATGATGAAAATTAGAGTCTCGTCACATTTTGTCTATATATTCTAAAAATATTTTTTTCAAAATTTTTGGAATAAAATTCCACTTCTTTTTCCATCTCCCACAAAAACTAGTTTTTTTCAAAAAACAACATTTTTAAAAAGTGACGCACACCGTATAACACAACCTTTTTTCCATGAAGGATAAAATTCTAATTCTTTCGAATTTAGATTCATAACTCCAATATGTAGTGCTTCCACTTGGTTAGATAGTTTTTTATTCAATATTTTTTATTTAATCAAGTTTCAAAGTCAAACCAATTACAATTCAGACATAGCGCGACCGTATAACGCATAACTTTTTGTGTATATATCAAAATTCAATTTTATTTTTTTTATTGGATCAAGGATTTCAATATCTGATGCACTCATATTTTTCAATTTTTTTTTATAATCTGCTATTTTTCTACATGTACAGAACAGAGACCTTCATTTACGATGAAAAACCTATGTTTAATAAAACTAAAAAAAATAATACATAATAAAACCAAAACATATTAAAATTATATTCATTGGATAGCTCGTTCTGAGGACTACCTGATTCCAGTTGGGTTTGTGAATATTCCTCCATTTTCATCCTCAAACCGAACTCCGAAGTGCCAAAATTCAAGTTTTTTCTGTCTCAGGGGGGTGAGGAATAAAGAGGGTTCAAGCGAACCCCTAGGGGTTCATTTGAACCCCCCTTCTATAAGGGGTTTTGATGGATTTTTTGGCGGGAAAGTATTAAGAGGGTTCGGCCGAACCTACCGAACCCATAATTGGTTTAGTCGAACCAATAGGTTCGTATGAACCCCTAAAATCAAGTTTTTTGCCATGTATTCATTTTTTGTGAGTTTTCCTTCCTCACTTCAATTGTAAACCACTATTGTGGCTTCACCGGTCTATTATGGTAGGGAGATCTTGTCTAGGAGGAGATGGTACTATCCTCACAGGAGAAGATACTCTTGACCCCTCTGATGCAATAGGGGTTGGAAGTGTCTACTGCTTCTTTATTACTTCCTTCTTCCTAGAGTATACTCTAACTTTGTGTGATGGTTGGTAAGAGGGTCTCTCCTCCTTTGTTCTTACTAGTTCTTCTTCAACAACCATTTCATTCCATTTATCTGTTATTATGCATTCCTCCCTCAGTACACCCACTATGTTCTCAAAATGGTCAAGTACATACATGACCCTATTTAACTCACCCTTAATATTGGGCAAAGGGTCATAATTGGGCTTTTCTTTTGGGTTTTATCCACCATTTTAATGAAGATGAGATACATTGCCTTCCTTTCATCCTGAATTTCCATATCAAAAATGTTTCTTATCACATCTTTAGGTAAGTAAAAATTATGGACAAAGGAGCCATCTCTGATCCTTGCTTTCAAAGAAACAATGAAACCTTCCAGGTCATCGTTCCTTGGGTGCACAATTTTCATCATGTAAGGTGCAAGAATCTACTCCAAGTCTTTCCATCCTATCTTAGCCATCACAAAATTTGAAAACATAGTTCACTTAGGAAAGAATGAGCCTTTCTTTTTTTGCTCAAGTAACTTTGCCATTTGTGCTTCCCCAATTGCCTCATAACTTCAGTAAATCCATTCCTTAGTGGTATATCTCTTGTTAATGCACGTGGGTTCACATTTGTGCCATAGATCCTAAAGATTGTTATACCGAGGTATGAAATTGTGTCCCCGCAATTATGAGTTAATTGCAAATCAGGCCTTATTTCCAAGGGCCTCAAAAAATCATGTATCTCCTTTGGAATCCTTAGTGGTTTGAAAATCAAAAACCTTCTCAATTTGGAGACAAAAACATTTTGGAAAAAAACAAAATCATACTTCAAGTCATCCTTATCCAAAATCTAAGTCCAGCACTAGACTGGAATTTCAATATCCTCCTGTACCTTCTACAGTGCCATGTCTTCAGCAAAATGCTTCTCTCCTTTGAATAAGAACATATGTATCAGGAGAGAGTACCACCAGAACCTCACCCAATCCTTTCTTTCCTTAAGTGCGGACAAACCCTGATGAATGTTCTTTGTCGGATATGTGGCATAATCATACACTACACTATAGGGTGGGTATTGAAGGTGTGTTGTCATATACATGTAACTTATTGGCATGGTGGATGACATATCAAAACCAAGAATTTGACATAGGGATAAAATTGTTTTCTTGAAGTAATTTGCAAAGTACTTCATGGGGAAGGGCTCCTTTTCATCTTGGACAATTTTTATTTGTTTCCTTGATTTCCCAACACCTGTACTTACAGTATGCATGGGCAACATTGTTTTGATTATAAGGGAAAAACAGGTTTTGAATGGACCCAAAACCCTTTACAACTTTAGGTACACAATGCTGCTCAAAAAATACAACACTAGACAATCAACAACATCCAAAAACCCAAAAATCGTAAAAGATACAAACAGTTGCTCCAAAGATAAACAAAGAACAACAACAACCAAACAACATCAAGCAACAATAGGAAAAGCATAGCTAAACCACACGAGCAACCTTTCGACCACCACAAACAAACTTTGTAAGGGACTGAGAGGAATGATTATGCTTAGGAAGACCTATCTTCCTTCTTTGCACAACCATCCAAGAAAGATCATCCTCTGAAGGATTAGAGCAAGGGAAAGTCGGAGGAAAAGCTAACAAAGGAAAAGAAGGAAGAGAACCAGGAGTGTCACTCCCACAACCAATAGCAGCAACAGGAGTTGCAAATAAACTAGCAGTCGCAACAATAGTGGAAAAATCATTAGAAACAACCTCACCAGCCACAACAACAACTGTAGACAAACCAACCACTTTAGTAGCAACTACAGATGAACCAACAATTGTAGAAGAACCAACTAGACCAACAATAGAAATAGAACTAGAAGCCCTAATAACAACTGTAGAAGACCCAAGAGCGACAACAACAATAGTGGAAGGTAACTGAGAACCATCAGCAGAAGAAGCCACAACTTTAGGGGCCAAGACATCATCCTCAGAGTCTTCCCTAGAATCATCGTACAAAACATAAGATTCACCCATAGTAAGATGCTCATGAAGAGAATCTTTCCACCAAGTAGCATAACTACGATGATATTTCTAATAGTTTGTAGCCAAATGACCTGTAGAAAAGCATCTCCTACAACAGAAAGGAAGACCTTCATAATCAAGAATTTGAGGTCATGGTCTAGCCCCCACCATCAAAATGACCTCCCTAGGTAAATATTTTGAGGTATCAACATCCACAAGAATGCTACCGAAAGTAGGATGATCATAGATAAGAGAAGACAAATCAGCCATAACAAACCTACCAATAGCATTTCTAATAGACACAAAGCAAGAAGGAGCCCAAAACTGAAGAGGCAGATTAGGAAGTCTGACCCAAGTAGGAACAACACTAATAGATTCAAAAAGAGGGTTGAAAGAAGGGATAAGGCCGAAGAGAAAGCGAGTGTTTTCCCCACAACCAAACACCCCCTTCCAACACTTGAGCCATATCCTCCTTAGATTGAAAAACACCCACAAAAAAACCCCTAGCCGAAGGATTGAGTTCAATCCTATCCTTAATAATAGGCGTCCAAGACTCCAAAACCCATTTGTGCAAATTTGGAAGGGATGGCCATAAACCATTAAATCTACAAATAAGAGTAGAATGAGAGAAGTAATCTTCTTTATCCAACATCTCTGGCCCACAAATAATAGTAGGGGTAGAAGAAGAGCAATGTAAGGATTCACCCTTAAAAGAGGGAAGAGAAGAAGAAAGAATTTTACCACTAGAACCAACCACCTTAGTAAAGGACTGAGAAGTAGGGCACAAAAGAGGGACATTCACGTGCAATGACCCAGACCCTAAAGAAGGAAAATTGAAAGCAACAAACCCACCTAGAAAAGGTCGTGAACTATTAGGAGAGAGACCCACAATTGAAGATAGCGGTGGCCCAATAGCATGCAGTGAACCATCTGCAGACACCCACGAGCCAATAACACATGACCCAGCATCATCCAAAACCGATCCAACAGAAGCCGACGACACACCAGAATCTAACGGCGCACTAGTAGAAGACAGCGAACCATCTATAGAATGCAAGAGGGTTTCAGCAAAGATTGAGATAGTCGTTCCAATAGAGAGTGGGAGAGCCATTTCAAAAAATATTTCTCCTTATTTTTTGGTTTTTAAATAAATAAATATTGTTAGTTGTATGTTACTTCATCTTTTTGCCATTGTAACTTGCATGGGCAGCATTTTTAACTTGAACATAGCCCTTATTTTCTCATATTCTTCTCTGAAAGCTTTGAGGTCAATAGGAATCATATCCTAACTCCATTCATACAGCTTGAAGATTTTTGCAATCTCCTCTTTGGTTATCTTCACCATTTCAACACCATCATATGCTCTGACCACTCTGGAGACAAGATCATACCTCATAGCTATATCCTTCAACAAATCCACATCCATGTATACATTTGGCACTACTAACTTCCCCAAATCCAATCTCCAGGTGTTGTAGATGGGAATTCCATAGTTTTTGTTTCCAAACCAATTTTGGAACATTCACCACCCTATGTATGGCACATCAGAATCCTTGATATAGCATTGTTTGTCAACTAACCCCTCTTCAATTTTAGGGCCTTGAAATAGAGTTGTTCCCTTGACCCTTTTGTTGGTTGAGGGTTTCAATTGGTCAAGGATATCTTGGGAAACAAGCCTTGGTGTGGGTCCAGATTCAGAAACTTGATTCTTGAGAGCCATTGGTAACAAGTAGATTCTAAGAAATCTAGGTTTTTGGCACTGGAGAGGTTCAAGACCTAGCCCTTTTTAAAAAAAACTTAGCGCATGGTTCGAAGGTAAAAATTCAATAGGTTTGATAGAACTTTCAAACCTTATAAGAAGCTAAAACCACTATAAAACAACTCAGTGGTGCACAAAATAATTTGACAGAATGATATAGCAAACATCTACCCTAATCCAAGGCAATTTAAAGAAATCATAGAGAATGGCATTTGTTTTCACTTACGGCTTTTACGTTTGAAGAAAATCCTAATTCTAATCGCCTTGAACTCTGGAACGCTCACTTTGATCTCCTAGATGCTTTGAAACTTATTTACAATCTTCAATTATGCAAAAAAGCAATCTTTTATGTGCCTTAAGATCGGATTTGGGTAGCTCTGCATGCCCTTTCTACCATTACTGCTCGCTTGCGTGAAGTAGAATGACTCCCATAGCCACATCTTCAATTTTGAATGTTAGCCATCGATTACTTTGTGAGATGGCATGTTAATGAGTCAATAAAGTTTGAATTTATGTCACCGTCACCAACTCATCTCGTGCCAATAATATTTTTCCACCTCATTCATTCTACGGGCTCCACCTTCTTTCCAAGCAACAGAAGAATACACATGTCAATCACCCACTAGTCCCCGCTGCTTAATAAACCTTGCAAGTGGGTCCCCTACGGGCTAGTGAGGAACAGTTGAGATTAAAATCTCAACAATGCATCTCAACCGTCAATTCAAATCTTATGGTGCCCAGATATGTAAATGAAGATCAGGCCTGACACCTATAATTGTCCATGTGTCTTCAACCTGCTAGCCCCTCATCCTTTCAGAAAACATTATTTTATTCATGTGGGGAAGTAGGGAATGGTTGGGATCAAATCCTTAGACCCAATCGTTAGCAAATTTGCACATGCAGAAAAAGTTAGTCTTAAAGAAGGGGCCCAACTAGGTTGACTGGACCAAAACCCATGCGATTAAGGACCTAGAAGACTTCAGTCATTTTAATGGGAATTATTTCCCTCGACTTAGGAAATATTAAGGCGAGGGTATAACATGTGATGACCGAAAAACCTAGACCAAGGGGCCAATGACAATGCTCTTCTGATGGCTTAAGGAATAGAATGCCTAGGGCGAAAGAAACTGAAATTTGAAATGATGGATTTTGAACCAAAACCCTAAACCCAACCCTAGGGCACAAATGCAATGGATACTGACAAGACAAGGAACCATCACAAAATTTTCAAAATTTAGAAGCTCCACCAGCTTGAAATCAAATTTCCACCCCATCAAATGAATTCCATTTTAAAAAAAAATTATGTTTGGTATACATAAACTCAACCTTTGGATCATTTTGCAATATTATAGAGCTTTAGACAATTTTCAATGCAATAAAAGACATACAAGACAATTCACACATACCTAAAAACGCATTGAATTTTCTCAAAGAATTTCACACAATTTGTAGGTGGCACCTCTTTGAAAGCTAGAGCATACATACGAGGATAACAATTTGCATATGAGAACAAGAGTGCTTTAAAAGGAATAGTTTCTCACAAATATATGACAAACTACTTAAGTGCTTTTTGAGTTGATTTTGCTTGAAATGTTAACTTGTGCTAAACATTTTGAATTAGGCGAGAAGACCCAATAGTTGAGCACTCTAACTTCATGTCTCTCAAAATCATGTGACAATTTCAAATATCTCTCATTTTTTTTATAATACCTTACTTGGCAAGGCCCATGCTTATAACTAAGGTTTCAAATTGACTTTATCAAATATGATGCCACATGAGCATGCTTTTTTGTTGAGGTGTCCTAAAATATCTAAAAAAAAGGTAGACTAATAGTTGTGCATTAAATCATGTTTTGTTGGTGCACTCATGTGGCATCACATGATTTGCTACTTTTTAGATCTATAAAATACATTTCATTCAATTAAGAGTACTTATACTCAATACTAACAACTTTAAAGTCAACTACTAGTATTAAACTATTAAAAATATTACACATTAAATAAACAAACGTTATTACAACTATTGAAACTTGCTCAAATAGATTCTCCTAATATTACTAGCTATGGCACCTTGTGCAATGGGTACACCGAAGTGGTGTGAAAGGTCAACTAGGAAAAAATTGGTTTATTTTTTGCACACATTTGTGTAGTAAATAAGAGCAATTGATAGATCATTTAGAAAATGATTTTAATATTATTATGTATTTTATTTTATTTTATTATTATAGAATAATATATTAACTATTATATTATTATATAAATACTTATTATTGGTGTCATTATTTTATATGTTTATTATTATATTATTATATTTATGTTATTATTATATTAATATATTATATTTATTATTTATATATTAACTGTTCTATTAACTATTATTATAGAATAATATATTAACTATTATATTATGATATAAATATTTAGTATTTATGCCATTATTTTATGTATTTATTATTATATTATTATATTATATTTATTATTTAAATATTAACTATTATATCAAAAATTAAATATCAAAATTTAAGACATTTCAAACTTGATAAAAGTTAAAAATAATTTGATCAATGTTAATGAAGAGCAGAAAAATTAAATTCAAAATAAATATATATTTTTGAATATTGTAATTATTTAAAATTTAATTTTAATTTCAACTTTATGTATTTCTTCATTAATAAATTGTAAATATAAATATTATACCCTCGTTGCAGATCTCCGTCCGAGTGGGGAAAATAGCAAGCTCAAATAGGAACACGCCTTTGACGTAATAAATTGATAGCCGATGAACACAATTGAACAACCTTTTAAATGACAAATGTACGACGACCATCATAAATGAGTGAGCAAGTAGTTTTTCTCCCATTGTGTAATTAGGATACCAAGTCATCAATATTAGCCCACTACTTAACGACATCACTAGAGGTCATTGTGATCTAAGTGGCATTATTTGATGTATTTGCCTTTTACTTCGGCAGCCAATGAGAAATAAGCATATCGATATGACAAGATCCTTGTTGCCCTCGCGTTACTAAAAGCTTAAACTTCTAATCAACGCAGAAGAACCACAGTTAATGCACAATAAGCAAAATACAAGTGCATGATCAAATTTACTTGCTGGAGAGATTTTGCCTGTTGGCCAACAGGTATTTGCCAGTCCATTTTGAGAGCAACAAATTCTAGACTGAGAGCTTGCCATTAAAAAAATTGAACCAATGAGGAAGTAGTAGCACATAAATTGCTAACTCACAGGAGGATCAATGGAGAGCTTTAAGTGAGGCCAATGATTCCCAGTCAATGCACAGTGGTTAAAACTAAAAAGCTTGATGAAGGGGATTTTATCTACTGGCCTATCAGAAGCTGTCATGTATCAGACGTTGAACAAGGCTTATAAAAGCATTAACAAAGGGAACCAACAAGCAACAGGGGCCACACCAGTAAACAACAGAGGCATAACATTAACATGTGACTCAATTTATTTTGTTACCAGATATAAGAAGTCATCGATGAATTAGATAAAGTGCAGGGGATGCATATGCAGGGCTTTATTTATAAGCATTTATAGGGTTTAGCAAAGGTTTTTGAAGGCTAAAAAAAAAAAAATAGAAAAATAAAGATTATGTGTTTATCTAATTTGATTTGGTAGGGGGTATATCATTCTTCTTGAAGGGATAGAATACTATGATGGAAAATGGCAATTGAGATCTAGATGTATATACCTATATAATTGTGCAACTATGATGGTTTTTTTTTATTGAATATAGAGCATCAAAATTTACCTAGGACTGCTGTTGCAGTTCATCGAGATGGAGCAGCAAAAACTTACATAACTATTTTTACTTCAGCTTTCACTTCGTTTTTGGTTTACATGGGAAACTTTTACAAAAATATAGATTGTATCCGAATATATAACATATAAGCCCAGCTTGATTTACAAGAAGTTCAAAAGAAAAACCCATCAAGCTATGATGAGCTATGATTGTGTTTATTTTAATGCAATTTGATCATGCTTAGAAGCATGGTGGAACTTTCCTTAAGATAAAGGAAGGTCATTCATTGTTCTCAATGGTAGTGAAGCCCCTTGTAAAGAAAGAAGTTAGTGTATTGGCATTGCTGCTGTAATGTCTTAATGTTGAATAGTACCTTTGAATGTTCTTGACGGATTTGTTTTTTTTTGTGATTTTTGAGTTGATTGATGGATTTGATCTAAATGACCTACGAGATGTCCTTAAACACACAATTATGTTGTTAATTATAACTATTTGGGACATAAGTCAATAATGCAATGACTAGTTTTGTGAAAGGGTCAATTATAGAGATTGAAAAGATAATTTTAAATTTGATAGATTAGACTGCTTATATGACCCACTAGCCTAGTCTTGGACTATAACAAATCAAATAGTCAATCTTTTATAGAAAAATAATATGAAATTTGTAGTTATGAAAGCTGAAATGATTTATAATGAAAATGACTCATATAAGAGTCAATTCATGCATCAAATAGATCATATCATGGGGTGTTTCTCTTCCTATACATATCACCAAACAAATCCCCTTCCAATAATAGTGGTTGTGGCACTCCTAATACCAACCTTTTCATTAATGAAGTGCTCAATGAAAATGGGCACCTTCCTAATTGTTCTTTTGCACCCTTTAGATGCCCATAAGAGTATCTTTATTGTATATTCACTCATAGAGCTTTTTAATACTATCTTGATGCTCTCAACATTGCCTCTAAGGTTTTAGAAAAATGGAGGGGCTAAATTCCTAGGGATTCTTATGAAATAGGGTGCATTGATAGTTTGAAATGAAATCCCCTATCACATCTTTCCTTAATATTTATGTTTAGTATTTTAAGTCTTAATGATTTTGCAATCTCATAAAGTTTTTGAGCAATTTTCAGTGCAACATTTAAGACATACAAAACAATTCACACATACTTAAAAAATGCATTTAATCTACTTCAAGAAGTTCACACAACTGGTAAGTTGGCACCTCTTTGAAAACCAAAGCACATATATGAGGATAATAGTTTGCATATGAGTTCAAATAGTGCTTTAAATTGAATAGTTTCTCACATATATGGGACAAACTTATTAAGTGTCTTTTGAGATGATTTTTTTTAAATGGCAATTAGTACTAAACATTTTAAAATAAAGTGGAGTATTTAATAGTTGAGCACCCTAACTTCATGCCTCTCAAAATCATATCTAACAATTACAAATCTCTCTCAAATTTTTATAGTAGCTTACTTGGCAAAGACCCTACTTACAACTAAGGTTTCAAGTCCATATCATCAAATATGATGTCACATAAATATGTTTTTTTGTTCAGGTATCCAAAAAGACCTCAAAAAAAGGGTAGACTGATAGTTGTGTATTAAATCATGTTTTGTTGGTGCACTGACGTGGCATTAGATGATTTGCTACTTTTTAGATCTATAAAATACATTATTCAATTAGAAGTACTCATAATCAACACTAATGTAACTTTAAAGTCACAACTACTCGTATTAAACTATTAAAAATATTGAACATCAAATCAACAAATACTAACATAACTAATGGAACATGCTCAACTACTTGATCCTTTCCCCTAATATCATAAATTGATAACCTATAAACACAATTGAAAAGCTTTAAAATCAAATGATCAATGCATAAAAACCATCATAAATGAGTGAGCAAGTAGTTTACCCATTGTCTAATGAAAACAACCACGTATTCCCTTACAAGTATACAAGTCAGCTCTAGGAAAATTCACCACCATCAATTCACCGACGGAAAATTCACTGTCAACAATTCACCACGAGAAAATTCACCGCCACCAACAATTCACCGCCATGAAAAATTAACCGCCAAAAATTCATACAATTAATTTTTCATGCGGTGAATTGTCATAGCGGTGAATTTTTCTGCGATAAATTGTTGACGTGAATTTTCCTTTGATGAATTGCTGACGATGAATTTGCCATATGCCATACAAGTCATCAATATAGCCCACTACGTATGGCATCATTAGAGTTCATTGTGATCTAAGTGTCATTATTTTTTTGTTTTCCAGGAATGAGAGCGTTGTGACGTATTTTCCTTTTACTTCAACTTCTAATCCATTCAAAAGAATCACAGTTACTGCACAATAAGCAAAATAAAATTGCATGATTAAAATTACTCGCTGGAGAGATTTCGTTTGTTGGCCAGCAGTTATTTGCCACAGTCCATTTTGAGAGCAACAAGTGCTAGACTGAGGGCCTGCCATTAAAAATGTTGAACGAATGAGGAAGTAGTAGCACATAAAGTACTAACACACAGGAGGATCAATGGAGAGCGTTAAGTGAGGCCAAGGATTCAGTCATTGCACAGTGGTTAAAAATAAAAAGCTCGATGAAGGGGATTTTATCTAGTGGCTTATGAGCAGCTGTCATGTATCAGTCGTTGAACAAGGCTTATGAAAGCATTAACAAAGGGAACCGGTAAGCAACAGGGGCCACACCAGTAAACAACAAAGGCATAACATTAACATGTGACTTAATTTAGCCAATAGGCTATATTATGTGTGAGGTTTCCACCGTGAATATGTCTCACGCCGTCATACCAGTCTGTGAAATTGTGTGGTTTTCAGTCACTAATTAATTTGATTCGCATTTAATATGTGATCTACGAAACTCCGCCATCAAATCTGCATTACTCCTCTGCCTGCAATCGGATTTATCCACGGCCTGCAATCTGATTTTAACTTTATCTCCTCTTACTGTAGCTGTCGCTCTCCACGCAGGATGTTTTTATCTTTTATCTATTTACCTTAACCGACCTATGCACCTACAATATGTTTAACCGACTTTCGGCAACTCTAAATAAGGTTGCATGGAAATGTAAGATTTGATCGAACACAGATATCCCTACACAGGTAAATTTTGTAAAGCGTTTCTTATACGTTTTAAATCTCAAACACACTGTACTATTAGTTTGTTTGTTATTTGTTTTCGTGAACGAATTTGTGCATTTTGCTCTGCGGATAGTACGCTTTTGTGCTTGGGGTCTTCATTGCAGTTTTCGGTGAAAACCAAAGGATTTTATGCTTAAGCCTTGCGAATACGTCCGCTTGAGTATATTTACATGTCTAGATTATTATGCAATGGGATAGGGTCCATTGAAAGAGTTTCACGTTTTAAATTCTCTTTTTCTTTCATGCATTTTGTTAAATTAAGTATAGGTATTTAGACGACTTTGTCTTAAATTTTGTCTTTAGTCTTCCAGATTTGTTCGTATCTGTTCTTGTCTTTAGGCTTAGCGTTCTGGTTTACCTTAAAGAACAGAGTTATATGCATGTGCTAAGAGCAATACATAACAAACTTCCAATTTTTTTAAAATACATGTGCATCCGTTTAATTTCATAGATCTAAGCCTTAATAGCCCTTAAAGCGGTGCAAAATTTGTTCTAAGCTCAGATAGTTGTCTTAGCCATGTAAGATTTATTAGCCTCAAGTGAAACACAGTAGCATGCTATTAGGCTTTAGACGTTGTAATGAATAGTTGTGATGAGTATCTCAGTTCTGTGTTGGTCAGATATATGAGAAATATTGAACTCTATGAATAGGTGATGAAGGCCGAGCTGATTAATCTTTGGCCGGTCATTATTTTAATTTATGGATGTATTGTTTCAATTTTCTTTGATCTCCGTGAAGGCTACTTGTCTTTTCAAATAGAGTGATTAGTAGAGATCAGACCATTTTCATATTATAAACTTATTACAACATTTTCATAAATCTTATACATTATGTAGCATATTTCTTCACAGTTTTGTATCATTAGAAGTCTGTAAGGAAAGCCCCAATTCATTTAACACTCAGCTTGTCTCATTTCAAACCCTTTTATATATATACTTTTTAGTTTTTCAGTTGAAAGAAACCGAGTCTATTCTAAAAATTCCGTATCTTGTGTAGTGGTTGTCATGTAGTATGATATATGAGTTGTTAGTAATGAGTTCAATGTGGGTTTAGGATTCAAACTGTCTCAAGAATCTTAATTTGTTTTGCTAGCTCTGCCGATTTTATCTTACAGATCCATCTGTAAGTGATATTGTATTGGAAACTTTTAAATATCATGATGTTCTATCTTGTTTGCTGGAGTAAATTAAATTTGTTAAGTTCTGCAGTTGTTAAATGCTGGTGATAATATGTTAAAGACTTACCTAACTGCTGAAAATAAGAAACTGTGGGTAAGGTGAGCTGCTTGGATTGGTTGCCCTTCATTGGGTACCTGGTCCTTGACTGCATCAGACATGATGTTGAATACCGTCAATAACACATATACAGTGTAGACAGGCTTTACAATCTTTTGAAGAAAATAACTTCATATATAAAAGCAAGAGTTATGTTTTTTAGTTGACTTCTCACATAGAGGTGCTAGCTCAGAAGTAGATTCTTAAGAATTAAGATTTCTGAAAATACTTTTTATATTTGAATATAGAATTGGGGTGTTTGAAGCTAACTCCTAAAATAGGAAAGCGTGATATGATCCTTGAAATACTCTAAACAGGACTACTGAAAATTTAATCGTTGTAAAATTTGTTTGGGGGAGAATGTATGACAGTTTCGACCTCTCGTGGCCTTCAACATCATCATCATTCAACAGTAGTTGTTTTTAACTTCTTATTGAATATACCAGCTTGCTCATTGGCCTAAGTGTAGTTGGTGACTTTTAGCTTAAATCATTAAGTTTTCCAAAATTTCATTTTATTGAGGTAGTCTTCCTCTATCGCTAGTGAAAATTTTAATTTAGTGGACATCCATATCTGCTCAAAATATATTCATATATCAAGCTGCCTATGCCAGCACTGTTAGGGAAATGGTTTTCCATTGTCAAGGTAATATACATTGTTAGAAAAGAATACCTGAATTCTTTGAGGCATGTGTGGAAGGTTCAACAGATCCAAAGCCTACCCTTTCAAATCAATCTTTTACCAGTCCTCTGCAGCAGTTGGTTTATTAAATCCTCATCTATGAAGTTCGGTTATAAAATTATCCAGTTTGGTGGCTAATTCTATACAAAGAATCAAGTAAATGGGAGTTTATGTACTTTGGCTGGACTTCATACACGAGGAATTAGCAAAACAATATTAGTCTACAAATGGCAATGGACGATGATCATTCCTATACAGGAGATAGCTTCTAACTTCTGGATACTACATTGAAATTACAGATTTTTTGATGGAAAAGATGGCAAACCAAAATATCCCAGGCGATGGGTGATATTACCTCCTTTTCTGTGATATGCATCATATACCTGCATTGGACAATTCAAGCTTTTTTTTTATGGGATGAAAAATTAATTGGGACTATTTTTCTGGTCTTACGATGCGTCAATGTTATCTCTCAGATTTTTAGTATTTTACCTCATAGAATTATCTTATGTCTGCTGTTTTAACTTTTTATTCTCCTAGATGTGAGAGGTTTGTGTGCCATAAGCTGTTGATTTGCAGTTATGGAAGCTGTATGCTGCACGTCCCATATTGCATGTTCTATTGACTATGTTATCATGTAATTGCTGCTTGGATTGGCATGCTTACTACTTTGAGCTAAAATCAAAGTCACCTCAGATCTTTCATGGATGACATTTAAGTTCCTGTATAATAATTAATTGGAGCGTCTAGAGCTATTTCAGATTTATGATATTGCAATTCTTGGTTTCTAGAGTATATATATATATATATATATATATATATATATATTTTGTCATGAATCTTATTGTAGCTGTAAGCAAATTGTCTTTTGACCAGGATTCTCTAAAATTGAACCAAGTCATAATTGTTCTGAAACATAATACAAAAATTGAATCTCAAGGAGAAGGCTCACTAATGTTAATCCTAGTTGATACTATTATATACACTAATGAGTTAACAACAGATGGCTTTGTACCATGCATTCTTAGTTATGAGCCAATTTCATTTAGCTTTAATGGACAACAGCTGAGTAGATTTTCGAAAGAGTGGCTTCCCTTCTGAAAGAGAAAAAATGGAGCCCTATCGTTTCTTTATTAACATCCAAAGTTTCTCTTTTAATGTTAGGGGAGCGGCACCAAAATTCTGACCTACAATTTTTTTTTCAGAGTTTATTTGTGAGATGCATCCACCCAAAATATTTGATGTCCATTGATAAAAAGAAACAATTTTTATTACTTGAGCCAATCAAGGTCTAAATGTGGGGGCCAACATAGAATGAAAACATTGAAAATTGCTTTTAAATCATTTTTATCATAAAGTTGAGTGATTGATATCATTCCTTGGGAGCATTATAGGAAATTGAGTGCGTATTGTTTTAACTTTCTTATTTTTCTAAAAGTTTTTAAAATCAATACATTTGCTTAAAAGTATTTATTTTGGTTAAATTTAATAGGTTGGAAGAAGTGTGTTGAGATGAAGAGTGCCTAGACTTTACCCTTTCCCTCTTGTTTTGTAATTCCTATAGGACCTTGTGTAATAAGCACAAAAATAATCATTTTTCACTATTTGGTATACCAACTGTTCAGAATCTACTCTGACGTGTGCTTTTTCCCTGGGTGGAATGTTGATTTTCTTTGGGCAGCTGCATACATGAATCTCCATGGAACATTATTAGTGTTTATTTTACAGTTATTTTGTGGCTGCACATTGAAAAACACCATGACTAGTGTTAAAAAAAGATAAAGAGATTCTTCAATATTTACATTCCAAATTTTGGTGCTTGATGATGAATATCAATTCTATATACAAGTTATTAGGTAAAGAGTAGAAGGCACAAATTCGAGATCAACATCATTAGTGATCCATAATCCACTAGCTTGATAGCCTTAGCTGAAAAACCCTGTCTCAGACATCTTCTTGCATATAACAATACTTGACATATATGCTATTTTGTGCTTGCTAATTTCTACTGAAAATCAACGCAAAAACAAAAAACTGAAATTGGAGCAATCATTTCAAAAAACCAAAGACCTAGATGATTATTCAGAACTCACTTCAACGTATCTGGGGGACCAATTATTGAATCATTCACAAGTCAATGCCTCTACACACAGCAGTGTCTTAGTAATCCCTGTCATAGTCCTCTGTCTTTATTTTATGGTTTGGAAATTGTTGACTGCTGCATTGCAAATAGGAACAGTCATTCATTCTTAAGTTCCAACCAATATGTCAGTACAGTGCCTTAGGGTCCAGACAATGGTCATAACATGGTTTCACTGACAGTTGCATTCAAGATGCCAAGGTAGTTAAACTCTCCTTCATATTTGCCACGATGTACATACACTCCAACAATGTAAACAAGCTAAAATATGACTAACAAGCCGTATGCACTTACTCCTTGCTGTTGAATAACAAGCTTCTCACTGTCCTTTTAAACAGTATACTAACTTCATCTCCTTGTGCCACGGAAGAAATGTCATTCAATGCTAATAACTTTGCATTCAAATCCACAGTTCTTGTCTTATGACCCTGCTCAATTTTGGTTCCATCTCATGGCAGACCTCAGTCTTGTTATGCACATTCATACTTGTACACGGCTGTCATTACAGTCATCAACCACTTGATCAAAGGTCATATTGAAGGTCACAAGTCAGTGTCTTGGGGCCTCTCAGGAGAACTCACCATCTGTCAAGGACTCGCAGTCTTTAACCACTGTTTTTGGGTCCTCATTTAAGTCATAAAGACTCTGATTGTCCTTATAACCCTGATCACAAACACTATCCATGCCTTATATTACAAATCACAAGGACAAGGGCTATCATAACTTTGACTATCAACTTCCATTTTTGGATTTGTCACTTATTCAATTACTACGTACAAGGACTGTCACACTGACTTGAATCAACTACAAAAGCATGATTTATACCATGTGCAAGGTTTACAAAAATGGAAATTTACAAGCAGCAACTAACTGACTCTGATTTTTTGAGTGTAAAGTCCAATTAAATTATGCAATCCACACATCTAACTCAAGCTAGGAAATTATAACTACAGCGACTGACAAAATTCCCACTTTAAGGTTGCAATGGATGTCAACACCATCTTCCACTTCCCCGATTCTTGACACAGGCATGGGATTTTGTCTTATATCTGGCACAACTTTCCAATGCCCCCTTTTACAAATCCATGGGATGCATATTGCTGTTCAGTGTTGTTCATAAAACAACATTTCTTTGTGGCATTCTATCAAACATCTTATGCACTTTCTTCTGCCTGGCAAAGGTTTTGGAATTTTAGTTTTTCAAAAGATCCATTTTGTGGATATCCCTGAGTTGCAAAAGGTTACTAAATTTGGCCTTCAATCTGCCAATTGCATTTGTTTGTATTTCCCAATGCCCTTTTTATGAGTATATTTTGTACCTATCCTGCAATCACGGCAGCATGAGACCACATCCCTTCAAGGCATTTTGTCAAACAGTTCACTTGCCTTTCCTGTACATATCATCTTCTCATCTTCTGCGTTCACCAGGTAAACAATACATTAATTAAAAGTATTTTAAATATTTCAAATGCATATAGAAGTATCAAGTCCGGATCATGTTCAGTTGAAGTTTCCAGGTCAGTTCACTAGCCAATGTCATTAAATTGTGGCATATGGGTATTACGAAGAGGGCATAATTTGACATCCCTACCAGATTTTTCGGGTACCCTTGTCTGTAAATCACGGGGAGGGCAAGCTTTTTTATCTGTGTGTTTTGTAGTATTTGTTTGTAATATACATAGTGCATGATTTGGTCTTCCTGGATTTTTTCCCAGTGGTTATTTTCTATAGATCAAAGGGGGGTGGGGGTGTTTATTTATTTATCGCATTAAGCCAGCGTTGGCTTAATTTCACTACACATCATATTTGGGTTTGGATTCTTTGAGGAATAGGCTGGCATAGAAGTGATTATAGGATGCATTCGTTAGTGAATCAAACTATGAATTATTTAATTTCTTTCTGTTCAGAGCATGTATTTATGGTCAAAGATATTTTGTTCAATAGGTCTCGTTTGCTCCAAGAAATTTTACTGAACATTTGAAGATTTTGTTTACCAAATTGAATCACATGCAGCCAGTATTGGCTTAATTTTATTACACATCATATTTGGGTTTGGATTTTTTGAGGAATAGGCTGGCATAGAAGTGATTATAGGATGCATTCATTAGTGCATCAAATTGTGAATTCTTTAATTTCTCTCTGTCCAACTTATTCTGTACCCTTCTATTCAAGAGAAAACCATCTACAAAGACAGGGTCAATAATCTTTAGGAAATTATATAATACTATTGACATATTCCTTGCAGCTCCCCGGCTGGTGCTAGTTTATTTTGTTACCAGGTATAAGAAGTCATCAATGAACTAGATAAAGTGCATGGCATGTATATGCAGGGCTTTATTTATAACCGTTCAAAGGGTTTAGCGAAGGTTTTTGAAGGCTCAAGACATAGTCTAAGCATTTAGGTTTGCACAATCTAAACAGAGTCTCAGCATCAAAATATAAATTTGGCACAATATGGTCCGCGTGTAATATGATACACCCTTTTATAAAGTGAATCATATTTTCAAGGATGAATGGCTTAGAAGTAACAATTCTGACAGGGCATACTGACATTTTTAAGATGTGTAAATATAGAGAATCTATAATCTATATTAAAAAATTAGACCAAACCAAATGTTTATGGATTATAGAATAAAGGATAAATTAGGGTGAGGTTCTAGGTGGTATAAGAATGTTGAGTTCAAAGGAACATGTAAATAAATAAATGTTTTTTACTATTCTTTTATACAAATCAACATTAAAGCTAAGCAATTATAAATGATTGCAATAATGATTGAAGCTAAGCAATCATTAATTAGATCATAAATTATTGGAATAACTTAAAAAAGTTATGTGCTTTATCTTATTTGATATGGTAGGGGGTTGACCATTATTGTTGGAAGGTTAGAATACTATGAAGGAAGAATGACAATTGAGATCTAGATGTAAATTTGTAATTATGAGGCTATGATGGTTTTAGGTCTAGTGATTTCTATTATTATAAATAGATTGTATTATGCTATCTAATTTAGATGGTGTAATCTAATCCATTGTTGACAAGCTTTCAAAAAAATTGTTACCTTTTCTTAAGTGCTTATTGTAATGCATTTGGTCATGCTTAGAAGCATGGTGGAAATTTCCTTAAGACAAAGGAAGGTCATTATTTTGTCTCAATGGTAGTGAAGCCCCTTGTAAAGAAAGAAGTTTTGCATACACACCAAATATGTTATGCAAATACAAATCTAGTGTACTGGCAGGCTGCTGTAATGCCTTAATATTGAATGCTACCATTGAATCTTCTTGATATAAATTTTATTTTTCTATGATTTTTAAGTTGATTGATGGATTTGATCTAAATGACCTATGAGATGTCAAACACATAATTATGTTGTTAATAATAACTCTTCAGGGCATAAGTCAATAATGTAATGCCAAATTTTGTGAACGGGTCAATTTTAGAGATTGAAAGGACAGTTTTAAATTTGGCAAACTAAGTTGCATCATGTGGCCTACTAGCCTAGTTTTAGACTAGGGCAAACCAAACAATCTAATCTTTTGTAGAAAGAAGTCATAGAATTTGTAATTGTGAAGGCTGAAATGATTTGTAATGAAAATGGTTCACATAAAATTCAGTTCATACACCAAAAAGATTAAAAAAAATACTCTCAGAACGCATAAAAGACATACATATCAAAAAACATAAAAAAAAAAAAAACATATTAAAATATAAGATATCCACTATCATCCCTTACAATATTTATTTAAAACCTTTAAAAAAAAAAGATGCAAGACATTGGATGCTATTATAAAATTTGGAGGAGCATAAGAATTCTATGCATAGAAATTTATTTAATATATTTATCTTATCTACATTAGCATTGACATATGTAGGGCAATACAGATTTGGTAGAGGCGTCACAATTTTTTTTATAATAAATAACGGAAAGGAGTCAATTCTTCTTGTTTGAATAAATTTTAACCCCCCCTTTATTTCAATAGCCATCTTCCCACTGAAACCACATCTATCATCACCAGAGCTACACGGGCTGCAACAGGGTGTTCACCAGAGCTACACGGGGATTACAGATAAACACCAGGGCATTCACCAGGGTTGCACGGGGTTTGGAGATTGCACCATTTTTCAGGCTCGGTGCTAGACTAAAAGTCACAGGGAGGTGGGATCTTGTCGGGAAAAGTAGACTAAAAGACAAAGCAGAGACAAAACAAAGCAGAGGCAGGGCCCCGAAAGGACAAAGTGGAAAAGTGCGGTGTGATCAAACAGGTCTACCAGTCGCTTTCTCTACTTTTATTTGTTTCTTTTATAAGCTATAAGTTTGTTTGTCTTCTTTCTTCATAACAAGACAAAACTGGCACACTGGCATATTCTGAAAACCCACAACAAACACATTCCATATTCAACACAATACCCGCATATTCTGGAACCCACAACAAACACATACTATATTTGAGTGTCGCGACAGGAGGACCACAAACCTCGAATACAAACTCAATATCAAAGCAAATGGGGACACTAGAATGCATTGTGGGTAACAATAAAATGGCAAGTAAGTCTCAGGTGCAACTGAATGACCTCTTGAATCTTCTAGATCAAGAAGGTCTAAGATTTTCAAGCTCTCACACTCCTCAATGGTCAAACGGGTGGACCACTTTTCAAGACGGGGGTTTAGCGAACCTGTTGACACCTTCGCTAATGAGATCGCCTTTGTCAAGCATACTAAACCTTATAAATGCAGAAGAAAGGTTGATCTTTGTAAATGCAAAACAATACAATGGGATTCTAAGGCAGAGGTTGGCTCAAAAACGGAAACTGAAACAAAACCAAAAGAAAAAATTTACTTTGATTCTACCAAAAGTTGGTAACAACAAGGCAGATATATCTAGTGTGTTACCCCAGAAAGAAGAGCAAACAATCCAAGCAGAGCACAAAAGCATTGGGAAGTTAATAGGTGACATAGGGAACCTCAAGCCAAACATGGACAAGCTGGATGAGGGCATGGGCAATACAAAAGAGTTCACTGCAAACAAGAATGTTGCTGAAAATGCATCTCAATAACTCTACAGCCCTACGTCCTCACCCTTATTATGGTCATCAGGGTTATACACAGAAGAACTCATGAGAATGAAAAGTAGGCTCGATGTTCTAGAAACAAAGGGGATATACAAAGACAACAGGTTTAAAATAGTCACTGAGGCAAATTACAGGCTGGAAAAGGACAATAAAATGCTGCAAGAACAAATATCAAATCTACAAGTGAACATGGAGAGGGGACAACAAGAATTGGTCACTCTAAAACAAGAGTTAGCCCAATTAAAAACAACAAAAAGCGATAAATCAGTAATCGAGGGAGGAGAAAACATAAGGGAACTAAAGGTGATTCAATCAGCATTAGCAAACTTGGAGACAAAAGAGAATCAGTTAAGGGATCAGATAGAAGAAGCTAAATCATGGTCACAAGTGGTGAATGGTTCATCAAACGAGCAGAAAGGAATCATTGAAAAACAAGTTAAAAGGCAGCTAAGGGAAGAAAAAGATAAACAAAGCAAGGCTGCAAACATTATTATTAAAGGTCTGAGAGACTTTGGAGAGACAGAGAGAACTGACATTCTAACAAGGAATTTCCTAAACGATAAGTTAAAGTGGATAGGACATATTCAGCAAGCTAATAGAATCGGAAAAAAGGTAGATGGAGGAAAAGATAGACATGTAAGAGTCATCTTGAGAAATATTGAAGACAAAAATAAGATTCTAAAAAATAGAGGGCTACTTAGAGGCACACATATTTATCTAGATGAAGATTTGACCTTTGAGCAACAAGAAGAACAAAGGAAAGAATGGGAGAAAGTGAAGACAACAAGAAATGAAGGTAAATGGGCTTGGTTGAAGAATGGGAAAGCTCAAATTAGTGATCGGTTCTCAAGCAAGAAATAGGAATTAGGGGCCCCACAGGAATATTTGCATGTTGTAAGTTGGAATTGTAGAGGATACCCATGGAGAAGAGGACCTGGATTGGGGCCCATAGCGGAAGGAAAGGATATTATCATTCTTACAGAAACACATGAACATGATGGCTGCAAAGTACCAAATTTCGAAGGGTATAAAAAAGTGTCAGTTTGGAATGAAGGTAACGAAACGGGCAAAGGCAATGGAGGGGTTACAGTGCTAATAGATGAAAAGTGGTAGGGAATTGTTAAATTGGCAAAAGAAGACACAAATAAACAGTACATATGGCTGCAAATAACAGAAAATGGAGTAATTTTTAGTCTAGCCGCTTGCTACTTTGCTCCAAAAAATTCAAAGTTTTATAAGAAACGAAATTTAGACAACGAAGACCCGTATGCATCACTAAAAAAAGATATCTCTATTTTTAGCACACTTGGAGATGTGGTTTTAATGGGTGACTTTGATGCAAGGACGGCTAATAACCAATCTCTTTAGTTGAGCAATGAAACCAAAGGGGAGAACAATCCTTTGTGGTTAGAGGAAGGAGGTGGTCTCCATTGGGAAAGATCATCTCAGGATGGTAATGGCACTATCAACTCATTTGGGACAGAATTATTGGGGCTTTGTAGTCTATTTGGCATGGTTATATGCAATGGTATGAGGGATTGGCCGAGGTATGGAGGTATTACTTGCAAAACGTATAATGGTCAGAGTGTGGTGGACTACGTGGTTTTCTCCTAGAGTTTTAGTTCTAGACTGTTGGAATTTGATATTGAGGACTGCCCTATCGGGATGAAATCTGACCACTTACCTCTTCGGGTTAAACTACGCATTTCACCAATCAGCCAACACAACAAACAGGTTATGCACACGCAAGAAAAAGCCCTTCCCAAGGGTAAAATCCTCATAAATCAGGAAAATAGAGAATTATTCAATGCTGCTCGTAAACAACATTTCCATGATCTGAAAAATAATGTGGAGTCTAAAGCAGCAAAAAAGGTTGATGTCCTTCACAATAATTTGCTGATCCCGATAATACACAAGGCATTAAATGCATGCAAAAGGTCTCATCCCAAGATGGGGACAACAAACACTTTTCCGGCAAATCCGTGGTATGATGAAGAATGTAAGGCAGCCAAGAGATCGCTAATGAAGAGAGGTAGGGGCAAAGAGCTTAAGAAAAAATATGAAAAGTTAGTGCAGTCCAAAAAAATAGAGTATGTAAACGAAAGAAGGAAGGAACTAATCACTCTTGGGAAACATAATCCTAAAGGCTTTTGGAGGGAATTGCAACAAAAGAAAAAGGTGGTGGAAAACAATATTACAGATGCCCAATGGTTAGAATATGCTAGACTTCTTTACGAGCGGGCCCACGAGAAAGACTACCCTCCTGTCATTAACACACCAGCGGAATTATTCAATGTGGATGATATTAAACAAGGAATAAAGAACTTAGCAAGTGGCAAAGCACAAGACATAGATGGGCTACAGTCTGAATTTTTAAAATGGGGGACTGAAATTCTTGCCCCTCACATAAAAAGAATTTTCAACAATGTCAATCGGGAAGGTTTTCCTATGGAGTGGACTACCAGTGTGGTCATCCCTTTATTTAAAAGTGGTGATATCAATAACCCATCTAACTATCGCACAATTATGGTCAACTCTATCTTTGGCAAGCTATTTGGGAGCATGATTGAACGTAGGATCAGCAAATGGGCAGAAAATGAGGGCAAAAGAGCAAAGGGACAGGCAGGTTTCAGATCCAAGCACTCTACCATCGATCACTGCATCACCCTTAGACACTTGATTGAGAAAATTTGGGATAACCAGGGTGAGGAAGCTTATTGTTGCTTTGTAGACTTTAAGAAAGCTTTCGACACAGTGCCTAGAGACAAATTATGGTCTCGGATGGAAGAATTAGGCATTCCAAATGCATATAGAGCAGCTGTTCATAGGCTGTATGAGAAGGTCAGTGCTAAAATTAGAACAAGTGAAGGTATGTCAGAATGTTTTGACAGCGACATTGGAGTTAAACAGGGCTGCCCTCTATCCCCCACGCTTTTTGGGCTATACATTGATAAGTTGGAAGCGTGGTTAAGCAAGGAAGGCGGGGATGGTATCCAATTGGCAGGTTATGTAGTAAAATTACTTCTATATGCTGACGATCTTATCCTAATTTCAAAAACAGCTCATGGGTTAAGAGAACATCTAAAAGCCCTAGAACACTTTTGTCAGGAAGTTGGGATGCAAGTGAACACATCCAAGACCAAAATCATGATTTACTCATTGAATAGAAAAATTAAACAGCATACCTTTCTTTTTGAAGGCAGCCCACTTGATATAGTGAAAGAATACAAATATCTTGGGATTGACTTCCATTATAAGCTCAGTTGGGAAACCTGTAGAACGAAAAGGATACAGGGAGGTTGGAAAGCCTATTATTTGCTCCAAAATAGGTGTAGAAAAGCTGAACTTTGGGATTGGAAAACCAAGAAAACCCTTTTTGGTTTACTTGTCACGCCGGTTGTGCTTTATGGGTGCGAAGTGTGGGGAAGCAACACATCAAAGTGCAGTTGGAGACAGATAGAAAGAATCCAGAAACACCTAATAACAAATAATCTCAAAGTTAAAGCTACTGTTCCTTATGAAATCCTGCTAGCTGAGGCGGGAGCTTTTCCTTTGGAAGCTTCAGCGATAACCCGGTTGTTAAGTTATCTAAAAAAGGTTGAAAACATGGATAACCACCGGTGGCCCAAAACGGTTATGGAGGAGATTCTAGTCCGAAGAAAGAAAACATGGATGAAACAGAACATCAAGTGGCTGAACAAGTGGAACATCAAATTACATGAGTGTCCTGACACCAACAGTGAAATAAAAATCTATGTGAAGGAAAAATTCAGGACTGCCATGTGGTCAAATCAGATCGGACGAAAAAAAGCATATTACATCAAAGACTTTAACCCAACTAAGGAATATGGTGAAAAACCATATTTAGGTGCAACTATTAAAGGGAAAGCGAGGCTGTTAATTGCTCAATTAAGAACGGGGTCCCACCATCTTAGATGTGAGACTGGTAGGTGGAAGACACCTAAGGAAACTTGGGAAGAAAGAACGTGCTTATTTTGTAATAAGGGAGTGGTGGAAACGGAGTGGCACTTCGTCATGGAATGCACAACGTACGAAAATATCCGTAATCAGTACTCAAGTATTTCAGATGTGGGCAATATGCAGCAGTTATTTGAGGAGGATAAGGTAAATCGGACGGCTAGCCTCCTAGTCAAAATTAATAGCAGGAGATCTGATCTGGAGAAGAGTTTGGAGACAAATTAAGTTGTTGAAAGTCTCAGTCCCATAGACTGTTTAGTCTCGTGGACGTCATTAAAATCTTTCATTCATTCATCAACATCAATTTCGGTGTGATGTGCTTCTTGTGTTACATAGTTTTTGCATCAAAACTAGTGATGATGAACATAAGTAATCATTGTCCATTTTGAAGCTTGCCTTCTATTCCACAATCATGCATGTTCCAAGATTTGTCGGATAAGCTGAACTGCATATCATGTTTTAAAAGAAATCACACGTCTATCCTTTGAAAAACAGAACTCATTTTATGCCAGTCTCCACTATCATCCAAATAAGTTACCTCAGAAAAGTAGCAGAATAAGAAACACAAGTTCAAACCCATAGTAATTATAAATTTATTGTACCAAATGAAGATCTATACAAACATACTTGAAACACTTGCCCCTCTGCAGAACAAAAGTGGTAGTGAGTTACAGGAGTAGAAATGATAATCTTCTAATTATTGGTCTCACTTCTCATAAGGGCGAGTGAGACATTGATCAGTCCATCTCTGTTTGTATAAATTCTTCTGAATAAATTAAAATCTCTCATTAAGGACTTTGCTGCTGCCATCGATTGGTCACAGCACGACATAATCATTAATCACAATAATTACTAAGCATGACTGGGCGGAGTCCAGAAAACTAAGCCGATCTCACTGCCCACGTTGGTACATGCAATAGTTAAAGATTATATATAATACGATGCTCCTAAGCTTGTGATGTGCCTGGTTACTGGTTAGTGCATCTGAGCACCGCTAAAAGTCTGGCCAAATTGCCAGCTGCTGGGCACCATATTGTAGGAGGTAACTGTCCTTCCATCGCTGGTGGTGACTTGGAAAGACAAGCTCTGCCCGTCCAGGTAGCTGTTGCTCTGCCAATTTTGGCCCCAATTCCTCGACATCGGCTGCCACCCTGTTTTAGAGCCCTTGATGGACACTGCGTGGACATCCCCTGCTCCGCCAACGTTAGTGATGAGCACCAAATTGAAGTAGGAGTGACCATTAATGGTGAATCGGATTCCGCCCCTTCTGTGGCAGGGCACTCTGCAACAGCCAGGCAGAGTAATTTTTATGTCAGAGAAGTGAAAGCTAACTGAACGACAGATCTTCTTAATTAAGTCACTTAGGCCTCGATAAAGAGCAGAAGCAGTCCCAAAAGCTTTCAAGGGGAGAGACAAACCTTTGGTATATAACTGGGACAATCCCGGCCTTATATTTAGCAATGCGCTCGAACACAGGCTCCGACAAATCGAAATGTTCGAGTGGAGGATTGCACCATCCCCCTGCATTGTTAGGCAGTGCATTGTTGGGCGGACAGAAATTTGTTGCAGTCACCACTATGTAATTGGGAAGGCACCACTGTGGATCATCGTTGCATTTGATTGCGTAGCACGCTCCACAGCTGAGCCCATTGTTGAACAGAGCAGTGCTTAGAGCTGCTGTGTTGGTGCCATATCCTTGGCTGTATAGGTTTCCATAACCACACGCTCCACCTGCATCATACATCAATACAAGTTTCCCCTGTTATACAACAAACGTGCGACAGAGAAGAACTATATCCCATCATTTCATATAGGATTTAAAAGCTTAAAGACGATCAGTGGCTTACCCATGGTGCCCGATGCATCACCGCCCCCATAAAATGTAGCATGAGCGCTTGTCCAGCCATTGGCAAATTCAAATCTGGCTATTGAGAAGAAACCCAGCAGAAATAGTTGTATGAGGGCCATTGATCCTGCAGAAAACATACAACAGTTTCAATACTACTTATCATAGGTAAGTGTTGTTGGTGCACAAGAACTAACTCATTACTAAGAACCCATTACAGAAACTGAAGAACTGATCCCAATCTTACCACAGTAGAGACTAATGCAGACCAAATTGAAATCAATGGCCTTGGAAGAGAAAAGCTTGGAGTAGAGAAGGGAATTGCAATGAAATGTAAGCAAGGCGGGGTGTATTAAATAGAGAGGGGCGAGAGGGAACAGGAAGATGATCGGATGATCGACAAAAACCGGTTTTCAACATACTACAGTTGTTTCGAAATTGAGTCATATTCTTCTCCTCCTTTTCGATCGTCAGCAGGTGGGACTGATGTGCGCCTTAACTCCCGGAATGATTTCGTTGTGGAAACAGAGAGAATTCTCCCGCGGTGACTTCTACCACCGCATACTTTCACTGTTAAGATAGAAGCAGAGATTCCATTACGAAAGAAAGACTTTAGCACTAGGCTAATTTTTTAAATTCCACAATACCAACTCGTGTTTTAATATTTGGTGTAAAGCGTAAACTATGAATTGGATGATGATCAGGGAAATTGCCCTTTAATTACTTGAGAATTTTATTATATTATCAGAGTAGCGGTGGATTGAGTGGCATGTGAGGTGTCGGTTGACCCGCAACAAAGTCTAGCAGAGAAAAGAGTGAGTGGAAATAGATAAAAAGTACAAATCAAAGTAATTGTTGGCCCGCCGAATTCTAGTCTGGTAAAGTTGTCGTGCATGTAGTTGTACGTAGGAAAACACTTGTCATGTGCCATCTTTCTTTCATACTAGCAATAATAGCACTTCAAGGTATTTTAATGGACACGTTTATAGGTTCGAGAAGAAGTTGTACAAATTAGGTCTAAGGAGAAGGTTTTGTTTGAATCTATTCATGAAGTGTGAAAATGTCATAGAGTATCTAACACGTTAAGTGTTAACTTCATGATATTAAAATAATTTGCAAAAGAATTTTTGATGAAGTGAATATAAAATTAGTAATTTAAGGTATATAGATAAAAGATAAAAGTGAAAGGAAAAATAAATTATGATATTGCTATCAGGATTCAACCGTGTAGTTTCAAGTCAAACTCATTAACCCATGTTTCATGAGTAGTGGTTCACCGGAACCCATCTCTCATGATGACGAATGGTCCACTTAGCACTCATTGCATCTAGGTGATGCTCACAGAGGTGAAGCACCGGTCCGTCCCGGGAGGTCACCCATCCCGATACTACTCATTGACATGCTGTGGAAAAATACCTCCTACTTAGGAAAAATAAAGTTTATTGTTAAGATACACTGAAAATTGTAAATAGAGAAGAAAAATTTATGATTAGTTATCACCAATTTTTTTAAATATATGAAATTAAAAAATATATTTAAAATTGTAAGTATTGATGACATCAATTCTTACATTCTAAATTAAAATGGATCTATATTCAATTTTTTTTCATAGAGGCATTTAGACTCTTCCAAATCGTTTTCAAAGACAACCATAAATTTGTTCTTTTGGCCTCAGCGAAAAATGAAATTTAAACTCTCCAATTAGGACTTTGAATCCTTCTAGATAGTTGTTCGTTCTACTTCTACATTCTTCACAAAATTGGGGTTAGGTGCAATAAATTGAAAGGAAAGCTAAATGCAAAAACACTTCCCTAATGCAAATCAATCAGGAGAGGGTTGCAAAACTTTGTTTCAAATCCTTAAACTTTTACAGTTAACACTTAAAATGCACATGCAATAAGTTATTTTTAGATTTAAAGCATCAAATCACAAAACATAGATTTTACATGGGAAAACCCTTTCGGGAAAAAACCCACATGTACCATAGCATAGATCAATTGTATTACTGTAATAAACTAGTACAATACAATATTCCAAGTCTATGCTCTTGCATGTGTTAGTTCACTATGATACAAGTTCTAGAGTGAATCTGGTAGCATAACGACGTCTCAAAATTTATAATATCTCTACATACAATAAACACACTACGGCACCAATATATGCATCTCATACATGGGCGTTGAATATTGACATGTGTCAATCTGTCAGTCTTTGCATGCATGCAAACTGAAATCGAGAACATGCTAGAGTCCCAAGTGACCCGATTAGTAACTTGTTAAACATACATATACATGACTAACATGCAACAACATGCAAAGCTTGCAACTCCAAAAATCAAGCAACCTCACATGCTAGGTGTCCCATAGAGAAAATCAAGTCAACTGCCAATTTAGAACTCGCCCAAGACTACTAGTCAGTTCGAGTGACAAACTTAGTCTCTGTTAAGCAACTTTCCCTTCAAAGCTTTATTCTTCAAGTCAAACTAATGCCACATGACATCATGACACTCATCCTAGAGGTTTGCATAATTCCCAATTCTTAAATGATTGCCTAGGTGGGGTGATCCCACAATAGTGATTTACAATTTTTGGTCAAACTGGACACTGAAATTATTTTTTAAAACTAAATCTTCACATTCGAGCACCTATAGCGGCTAAACCGTGAAGAATTTGAAGATGATGCAAACTAGAGTCTCGTCACATTTTGTCTGTAGATTCAAAAAATATTTTTTTCAAAATTTTTGGATTCAGATTCCACTTCTTTTTCCATCTCCCACGAAAACTGGTTTTTTTTCAAAAAATAACATTTTTAAAAAGTGACGCACACCGTATAAGGCATAACTTTTTTCCATGAAGGATAAAATTCTAATTCTTTCGAATTTAGATTTTGTAACTCTGATATCTAGTGCTTCCACTTGGTTAGCTAGTTTTTTATTGAATATCTTTTATTTAATCAAGTTTCAAAGTCAAGCCAATTACAATTCAGACATATAGGCCAGTATAATGCATAACTTTTTTGTATATATCGAAATTCAATTTTTTTTTCTATTGGATCAAGGACTTCAATATCTGGTGCACTCATATTTTTTAATTTTTTTTTTAATAATTTGCTATTTTTCCACATGTGCAGAACAAAGACCTTCATTTTCGATGAAAAACCTATGTTTAATAAAACTAAAATATCAAATACATAATAAAACCAAAACATATTAAAATTATATTCGTTGGATTCTTCTGAGGAATACCTAATTCCAGTTGGGTTTTTGAATATTCCTCCATTTTCATCCTCAAACCGAGCTCCGAAGTGCCAAAATTCAAGTTTTTTTCTGTCTCGGGGGGATGAGAAATAAAGGGGGTTCGAGCGAACCACTAGGGTTCACTCGAACCAGGGTTCTTTCGAACCCTGGTTCATTCAAACCCCCCTTCTATAAGGGGTTTTGATGGCTTTTTTGGCAAGAAAGTATTAAGAGGGTTCGACCAAACCTAGGTTCTACCGAACCCCTAATAGGTTTAGTCGAACCAATAGGTTCATACGAACCCCTAAAATCAAGTTATTTTCCATGCATTCATTTTTTGTGAGTTTTCCTTCCTCACTTCAATTGTAAACCACTATTGTGGCTTCACCCGGTGACAAGTGTTACATTCACTTGTTTCCACTTTTTCGAAGAGATAAGCACTCACACAAGTCGACCCCACCAATGCTTGCTTCCAAAACAAACTATCACATGTCATTATGATTCCCATTTTAGAGGTCTAAACAATTGTCTTTTCCCAATGGAGCACCCATGTGACAGATATCACAATTTTGCCTTCTCACACCTTACCTGTAGGATGCCAACTTTTTGTTGGGTCCCACACAGTGACTTAGCAATTTGGAAACAATTATTATTACATTTAATAAATAAATTCAACAACTTAGGGGAAAATAATTAAATAATTAATCATGGGAATCACTAAGGTTGAGACACATTAATCTTAAAATTCTCCCACTTGTTAAAGACCTTCAGGAGTCTTTGTATCACTACTCAAGTTGCAAGGCCCATAGAATCGACACACCATTTGAACTTCTTAGTGCTCACTAGCTTCGTTAGTGCATTTGCAACATTCACCAAAGTGTTCACCTTTTCCAATTTCACCTCTCATCTTCCACCATATTACAAATAAAATGAAACTACACAATGTGCTTTATTCCAGCATGGAAAGGGATTTTTCACTAAGTATATAGCACTCTAGCTGTCACAATAAATAGTAATCTATCCTGCATCAAAACCAATACCCAAACATAGTCTCTTAATCTAAATGGCTTCTTTACAAGCATGAGTAGCTACCATCTACTCAACTTTAGTAGTGGACAAAGCGACTACAACTTGTCACTTACTCATCCAACTTATAGTACCACCAAACATTGTGAAAACATATCCACTGGTGGATCTCCTACTGTCAGTGTCACTCACCTGATCTAATCGAGATATCCATGAATGCTCACTGAATGTCGGGGTTTGGTAGGATAACCATGAAATCATAGGAAATACTCAAAAGTACCCTACAAGTACTTGAACACTCTCTTTACCACATCCTAGTGCACCCATCTAGGATTAGCCATAAATCGACTAAGGACTCCCACTGCTTAGGAAATTTTTGGACTTGTACAAATGATAACATACATCAAGAGACCAATTACACTTGCATAAGAAACCCTAGTCATGTCCTCCATCTTGATAAGATATTTTAGATAATCCTCCACAAAAAGCTTTGTCCCTAAACAACTAGAACAACCATCTGTCTACAAGTAGTCATGTTGAATCTCTCCAACACAAAGTTCACATACTTGCTCTAGCTTAATCAAATATTTTTGTTTGCTCTATCTCTTCCGATATCAATCCAAAGAATATATAGGTCACTACACCTAGATCTTTCATCTCAAATTGTATTGACAACTGAGACTTCAAATATGAAATCATGCTTTTTCCATTCCTAATAAACAACATATCATCCACTTACAAGACAATAATGAGAATGTGACCATTTTCAATATTGTAATAGACACAATGGTTAGATTTGGATCTCATTAATCCCAATGACAACACATAGATGTCAAACTTCTAGTACCACATCCTAGGAGATTGCTTTAGACCATACAAATATTTTCTCAACTTGTACACCGGATTATCTTCACCTTTCACAATGAAATGCTCTAGCTGTGACACAAATTTTCTCCTCCAACTCACCATGAAGGAAATTTGTCTTCACATCCATTTGCTCAACTTCAAAGTTATAAGCTGCTACAAGTGATAACAAGAACCGAATGGATGTTGGAGTTCGACTATGAGAGAGAAAATCTCCCCATAATCTATTCCCTCCACCTAGGAATATCCCTTTGTGATTGACCTTGCCTTATGTTTCTCAACACTACCATTAGGACCCATCTTCTTCTTGAACACCCATTTGCATCCAATAGGTTTCCATCCTTTAGGCGAAGGTACTAGATCACAAGTAGCATTATTTTTCAATGTATTCATCTCTTCATTCATGGATTCCATCCAAGAATTTTCATCATGCATAACCATAGCCTCTCTAACAATCCTAGGCTCATTAGTGTTAGCAATCAAAGAAAATATGCAACTAGAATCCAACATAGAATATCCAAACCTTTCTAGTTGGTTCCTTTCTTGTGTAGACCTCCTTAATTATTGAGGTTGAGGTTCTTGCTCTTCTTTAGAGATCTCAAAGATGTTAGAGCTCTCCTCATTGTCAAGTCTACCAGGAGTACATAGTTCATCTCTCTCAGGACCAAGTGGAATTTGAACTACCTCCTTCTTCTCTTCCTTCTCTGGCTATAGATCAGTTGTGGAAGGTTTCAGCTCATGGAATGTCACACTTCTATTATAGAGCACCTTCTCTGCAACTAGATCCCAAAGCTTGTACCCTTTCACATTGAAACTATAGTCGATGAAGATACCATTCATTGCCTTGTTATCCAACTTAGATCTCTTCATGTCAAGAAAATGAGCATATGCATCACAACCAAAGACTCTAAGATGTCTCATCGGGGGATTATTTCCAGACCACACCTCAATGGGTGTCTTTTCAACAAGATCCAAAATAGGAGACTTGCTAATCAAGTAATGTCCAGTAGTCACAACTATTGAACAAGACAACTGAGAGGGGGGTGAATTAGTTGTAGAAAATTTAACCTTTAAAAAGTTTCACCCAAAATCAAATCTATTATCATTCACAAATCCTTTACTCTGCTAATATGATTAATCATTAAGTGTAAAAGCAAAAATTGAAAGAAGCAAAACCTTACACACAATAACACCAAATTTATGTGGAAAACTCTAAGGGAAAAACCGCGATGAGGATTAGCTCACAATATAGAGAATATCAAAACTGAATACAAAGGCTCACTACCAAAAAAGCTCACTGCCAAAACAAGACTCACTATCCAATAAGGGTTAACCACCTGGAAGGATCACTACCAGATAATTACAAAAGAAGACAAAAGAGATTTGTTATAGAGAGAAAAAAGTCTCAATGTACAAATATTTCCACCACAATTCACTCACGCACTTGCAAACATGCTTGAATGATAGAGTACACCTTCAGCTCATTGCCTGTGAAAATTCACTTGAATTTTGCACTGATTTTCTCAAACTTGCATCAAACACACTATTCTGCATCTATCTCGCATCTATATTTCTCTTGCATTTATTCCTATCTTTTCTTAACATCTCAACATATATTTATATTGATGGAACCCTAAGAATGCTTTGTATCTCATCTCCAAATTCTACAAAATTATGTTGTTTTCATGTCTTGGGGCTCAAGGTTTTGTTCATCATCATGCCTTAGGGTTTGCATTGCTAAAACCCTTTCTAAAAAGCCTTTAAGTCTGATGCCCTTTGCGAGCGTTATATTTTGGCATTGACCTCTTGTCGTTGGTCCTAGTCACTTAAGACACATCTTATGCCATCCGAGTCTGTTTGGTTACTGGCCCTTGAGTCATAATGATCTCATTCATTGCCCCTTCCTCTATTAAAATGTTTCCTTATACTAATATGGGTACAAATGTCCATCCAAATATTTTTTGAGTCTTTGGTTGGGTCTTAATTATTTATTTCGGTCGCCTAAGGTTTCACCCTCAAATTTTTATGTCCCTATCTATCATTCGCCTAGTAGTGGCCCCCCTTTTAGAACTAACATTTTACATGTGCAGGTTTTTAGTGATTATGACGACTGTTGGATCACCAAGGTTAAATCCATGTCGTTCCCTATGCCCCCGCTCTATTCCATTTTCCATTAACATAATCTGACGGGTTGGCAAGAAAGTGCCACGTTCCTTTTGCATTAGCAGTCCCAACACCTTTGAAAGGTCAGTGGGCGATGTTTTAATGATATCAATGGTGGTTGTTTGGTGATGTGGCTTCATCAGGGCCACTCCCTACCACCTCGTTCGATTTTATTTTACCTTAAAATAATTCCACGAGCTAGCATGCTCAAGACATTTGTCCCATTGTTGGAGGGACCCACCTGGTTTTGAATGCATTAGACAGTTTATCATCTATGATTGATGGTCGAGCTCGGATGATGTGGGTCAATTCTAACCGCTCCTTGCCATCTCGTGCAGGACCCACCCTTGCCTCCCATCTCTCAGTAGGGAAGTGGGAAAATGCCACGTGGAGCAATCTAATGGGCGAAACCAACATTAGTAAAGGTGAAATATTAACAAAATATTGCCATGGGGACATGAAGGATAAAGTGTGTGCTATTAAAATAGATTTCTTTTGCACGTGTTCAAGATATGATGTGATCTTTTGATCTTGGTCGTCAATTCTATCAAAGGATTGTACACGCAGGTAGGTGGTTTGCATCAAGATGAGCACAAGTTGACAATTTGAGATCTGATCTCTGTTATTCCCCGCCTCCCCATCGATGAAAATTGTGAATGGGTTAACTTGCGTGAGCGAGGGAGAAATTTAACATGATAGGTTTTTCTTCGGCACTAAGTGGATGGTGGAGCCCGCACATAGGGTGGATTCTTATCCACATGGTCTTTTTTTATTAGATAAAAGGCAACAGATGCAT
Source organism: Sequoia sempervirens (assembly GCA_007258455.2). Taxonomy (NCBI): domain Eukaryota; kingdom Viridiplantae; phylum Streptophyta; class Pinopsida; order Cupressales; family Cupressaceae; genus Sequoia; species Sequoia sempervirens. The sequence goes on from VDFB02376510.1 coordinate 135,159, forward strand.
GCAGTCAACCTTTTCAAAATTAATTGCTTTGATTCAGATTATATGTCAATCTATCTCACTGTGTGATCAATGGTGGAGATTTAAAATCAAGTGGTTGATTGTCAGCTTGCTCGCACAAACCTTCTTTGAGCATTAATGGTCGACATGCTCCAATTGTTCAATATAATGAGAGTTGACAACCATTTTACTTCATAATTACAATCAGGAGTCGAGAAATTGATCTTGTGTCTAAGAAGATGGCGTAAAGAGATTTGGAAAGAAGTCACAAGGGTGTTGAAGATAGTTTTCCTTGGTAAGTCAGTATTCATATTTTTGTGTGTCTACTGTGTATCAACTTGTTGGTTTGGGAATTGTTGTGGGCTCTATAGGTTTTAGTTACCTGGGGTCTATAGGGGTTTTATTATTTGTATCATTCAAACGAGTTGATAGGATTTGTGCGTAGTCTTGAAGTGTCTTTATCCTACAAATTTGGAAGGTCTCTTTGTATTTGAAAATTCATAAGCTTGCCTTAGCCTTGTTCCTCTGTAAGAATGAGTTAATTTAAGCCTAGTGAATTTTCCCAACCAATAAGGAGGTCCAGGAGGATCAATATGCTTGAACCCCAGGATGATACACTTGAAATTAAGCATGGTACACTAAGAGCTCCTGCAAAACCAAAGGACAAGAGGAGAGCTTATAATAAGTTCATGAAGGGTGGTGTCAGGAACACTTACAGCCTGAGAAGTAGGGTTGTTGTTCATAACAAGAGTAAGCTTAGTGTTGTGTCCTTAAAGGGAAAAAATACTAAGTCTGGGGGGAGGAAGAAGAATAAGTACCACAAGGCTTATGATTCTTATATGGGGAATCCTGATACTGCCATGAAAGGTGGGGTTGGTAACTCAAACGATGAGGCAAATATTAACCCGGATTACGCCCAATACCTTCTCACACTAGTAGGTCAAGAGGATTCTGATGATGGAGAGATAACTTCTCCAGTTTCAACAAAATCATGAAGGGGACATGCATACTCTGATTCTGAAGATGATGAACCATTGTAGAGGTAGTGTCCTAGTTCAATGATTTTGTTTTTGATGACCAGTGTGAAGGAGAGGTGTTGGACCCTATTACCACGATGGTGGGTATTCCTTCTTCGGTGAGCGTACATGTTTTTGTTGTAAGTGATGATGGGGAGAGTTTTTGGCTAATGTGGACAAGAGGTTTTGCTGCTACTTCAATGACGAATGATGCCTTTTGGAAGGTGGGTAAATCTTCAACAATGGAAAATATTGTCTTTTTCTTTTCCCCCACTTTGCAGGGTGCAAATATAACTGTCTGGGGGTCTTCAAAATTGAAATGAAATGGAATGTCAAATGTAAATGTGACTGAAATTGTAATTTGGCCTGAAGCTTTTCTCTCCCATGTTTCTATAAATGGGAATTCAGGGCCAGTTACAAGGGGTTCTTTGTTTTGTAATTGATCACAAAGAGAACATTGTAAATAATATACTAAGCATTTCAGAGTTAAGTCTTAGGTTCAAGTCTGCTAATGCATATGTAATTTTGATAACGATACTGACAATATAGTACAGAATGGTGCAAATTCAAGGCCATTTTCTCTCCTATGTATTTGTTTCATGAGCTATGAATAATATAATCAAGAGTTATCTTATTTGTCTCCATTGATTTCCAGTGGATGTGTTATTTTGTTCTTGCTTGTTAATTCAAAGAATTGGTGTAAATGCTTGAGTGAAGCTACTATTTTATGTTAAATTGAGTAGTAGGATTTTAATAAGAAGTGGTGGTTGAGATATAATGTTGAAATATTGTAATGCAATATCTTCAAAGCTTAATTAATGTCATGTATGAAATTGTTATCAAGTTGTGTAGGTATTAGAATCGACTTCATTCCAAAGGATGAGGCATTGATCGAAGTGCAGTATTCATGTTGCATTTAGTTGGTCAATTCAGCAACTAATCATTTATTAAATCAAATTCTTTAAATGGGTTACAATTGTGTTGAGTTTTACCATTCTCATGCTTTGAATGTGAAATGTTATTAAGAAGCAACCAACTTCTTGATACATTCCATTTTTTGAGTTATTATATGAGAATTATCTGTTTGTTTCAATGTTCATGATGAAATGGCACAAGAGTATCATATAAACATTGTCAGGATCACCCTCCTAGGTTTCACAAAGCCCAAAGTGTAGAAGTAAAGTTCCAACAACCCTTTACTTGTTTTTTGGCCAATCCTCACCATTATTGATTATTGGATTTTAGAAAATTCATAGATAATGGCTAAGATCAAGTTTGGTTCTAAAAAAATAACCAACATATATCATCCTCAACCTTGAAACTCATCCAAATTCAGCCACATACCATTTGTATTTACACATTCAAATTAGGTCAGGGCCAAAAAATTCTACAATGGAATTAGAATGAGGGCGACCCAAACACATAATTAATGAGAACCTAAATAAGTCCAACACACCTCAACATGCTTTCCTAATCTTTGTAAGTAGTATTTAACACAAGGTCAGCCAAAACCAGTGTAAAACACATAAGTCAATTAAGCACACTCAGCCTTAACATGACCCAATCTTTTTAGATAAAAAATTAACTTTAACACAACCTCTTCAAATTATCCTGAGAAACACAAGTCATAAGACTTGAAAAAGAAGAAACCCGAACCAACTACATTTCTCCTGGACCTCAGCCAAATACACAAAAAAGAACAATTCACAACTGGTGAACATAACTCACACTATACAATGATCCAAAAACCAAAAATATGGATATAGTAGCTTCCAACAATCATGAACAATACCTCATATCCTCACTAGCATAGTAGTACATTCTAGAGCAAAACTCAGAGTAAACATTGAATACCTACAACCTTTCTTTATTACAATTTTCTCAATATCGTCGACCTATACAACCAAATGACATTAATGACAACAACAACCAATTGACCAATTAACCTGTTGACATCAATGACAAAACCTTCATACTTGCAACAATCTCTCCCTTTTTCATTGATGGAAACACATGATGTGAAAAAGCATCAAAGATGACACAACTCTGAACACACTTTCTCAATAATTTTACTTTTCTCGCCCTTAGTGGATACATTTTTTCACATGATACTCTTCTCCCCCTTTGACATCAATGGAAAAGGAAAAATATATTAACATTTTTTTTCCCTTTGACATTAAGGACCTTACTAGTATTAAATACTCCCCCTTAGGAGTATAGTCAAATAATTTTCTAATGACAACACAAGATACTACCTACTCCCCGTAAGAGGTAACCACCAAACATCAGTCCAAAAGAAATATATATCCATAGATCCACCTGACTGATGCATCTCCATATGCATATAGTTCAAGAAATGAGGAGAAATTATCCCTAATGTCTCCCAAAGATACTCAAAAGTATCTTTAGGAAGAGCCTTAATAAATATGTCAGCAATCTGATCCTTTGTAGGAACATACTCAAACTTTACTTCACTCTCCACAATCTTCTCTCTCAAAAAGTGATACCTGATAGATATATGCTTTGTCCTTGAGTGCATCACTGGATTCTTTGAAATATTATTTTCACTTGTATTATCATAGAAGATAGAAATTGGATCATCATACATTACTCTAATATCTTTCAATGTTTGTTTCATCCATAAAACTTGTGTACAACAAGATGCAACAACAATAACTCAACTTCTGCAGTGGATAAGGAAACTAAATCTTGCTTTTTACTCAACCATGAAACCAATATGCAACCAAGAAAGAATGCACCACCACTTGTACCTTTCTCTATCATCAACACAACTTGCCCAGTTTGCATCTGTATAAGCACTTAGTGTAAAATCAATATCCTTAGGATACCACAAGCCTTAATCATGAATTCCATTCAAATATTTGAATATCCTCTTAACAACAACATGTGTTACTTTACGGTCTTCTTGAAATCTAGCCACAAGACAAACTACATGCATAGTATCCAGTCTAGTAGCAGTTAAATACAACATTCCTCCAATCATAGATCTATAATTGCTTTGATTTGCCTTAAGTAAATCATCATCTTTGTTCAATTTACAACTAGTAACCATAGGAGTGCATACCAGTTTGGAACCATCCATTACAAACTTCTTCAACATCTATTTTAAATATTTTGACTGTTAAAGAAAAATCCCTTTTTTTGTTTGATTGATTTGTAACCCAAAATATAAATTCATCTCACCAAACATAGACATCTCAAACTCTTTTTGCATTTCTTCAACAAACATTTTTCACATTGGTTCATTTCCTTCAAATATAATATCATCAACATATACAACTACTATCAAGATATTGTCATTTTCAATTTTGAAATACAAATTTCTATCTACCATACCTTTATTGAAACCTTGTTGAATCAAATATCTATCCAAGCTTGCATACAAAGTTCTAGGAGCTTGCTTTAATCCATATAAATCCTTTTTCAATCTTCAAACCATATCTGGTTGATCTGACAACTAAAATCCTTCCAATTGTTCCATGTACACTTCTTCTTCCAATTCACCATTCAAAAATGCAAGCTTTACATCCATCTGATAAACTTTAAAATATTTATGTGTAGTAAATTCCAAAAACATTCCAATCACTTCCATCCTTGCCACCAGAGAAAAGGTCTCTTGAAAATATATACCTTCTACTTGTAAGTAGCCCTTACACACAAGCCTTGGTTTATTTCTGACCACTCAATTCTAATTCAACTTATTTCTGAATACCCATTTTGATCCAATTATGTTTTTATCTACCGATCTAGGGACCAACTCCCAAGTTTGACTCTTCTCAATCTGCATAAGTTATTCTTTCATAGCTTTCATCCAATGCTCATCTTTACATGCTTCACTTACTATCTTCGGTTCAACTTTAGAAAGTAAATGGATATTTATTTCACCAGCAGTAGCAACAACTCTGCTTCTTGTCAATGCTCATTTCCTTTTGTCTCCAATGATTTGATTTTCTAAATGATTCTTTTACACATAGTTAGGTGTCCTTGGGGACACCATCAGAGCTTCTTCATCTTCATTTTTATTTTCATATTCTTCCACAACTTCTTCAACTTCTATGCAATTAGGTTCATCTGATGCATATCCATCAATCTCAATTGAATTCTTCAATGCTTCATCTAACTTGACATTTGTGCTCTCTACGATATTTCTTAGTCTTTTATTGAAACATTTGTAAGAGTTTCTTCTAGTAGAGTATCCAAGGAAGATACCTTTATCACATCTATCATCAAACCTCCCTAAATTTTCTTCATCCCTTCTGATATAACATTTGCTTCCAAATACCTTAAAATACTTGACAGTAGGAATTATTCCACACCATAGCTCATAGGGGGTCTTAGTACTGTTAACTTTTTCTTGAACTTGATTGAATACATAAATGGCAGTATGAATAGCTTCTCTCTACTAAAATTCCTATAGACTTGCTTCTATAATCATTAATCTAGTAACTTCTTGAATCGCTTTGGTTTTTCTTTCAACAACTCCATTCTACTGAGGAGTTCTAGGAGTAGAAAATTGCCTCTTTATTCCATGAACTTCACAAAACATGTTAAACTTATTAGAGGTGAATTAACCGCCTCGGTCAGACCTCAAACATTTTATTCTCAAATTTTCTTCATTTTCAACCATAGCCTGAAATGTCTTGAATCTATCTAATGCATCAAATTTTTCTCTGAGAAAAGTAACCCATGTATATATAGAATAATAATCAATTAAAAGCATAAAGTACCTATCACCTTGTAAACTTCTTACTCTTTTAGGACCGCAAAGATCTATATGAATTAAATCTAGTAGTCTGGTAGTAGATTGTTCCTTTGACCTAAAGTAGTTTCTCGCTTGGTTTCCAAACTGACAATGCTTGCAAACAACATTAATAGCCTTTGTAATCCTTCGTAAATCTCTTACAACTTGCACTACACTGATCCTCACCAAGTTGTCAAAATTCATATGACACTGAAATATGCTAACCAATTTTTTGCCACAATTTTTACACAATAACCAACACTTGGCCAATTTGATTAGCGTTAGTGCCAAAACCAAATCTCTATCAAAGCAACTCTAACCAAGAATGTGCCATAAAACCATTGAAGGAAGAGGGGTGGGCATATGGTCAGAAGATCCCTAAGATCAAATAACTCAACGACTGAAATTGCTTACAACTGGAAGTGTAAAATAAACTCAACACCAAGAATGTGCACACAAGATCCCTTTGAAGGCAAGGTGCTAACATATGGTGGAGTAATTATTACAAACTGAAATAACTAGGCGGATAACCAACCATAGAAAACTCCAACTACTAATTCATCCGCTACGGTAGGCATCCACTCAAGAGTGGGGATTCACCATTTGACAGTGGGTGAGAAAAGAAAATACAAAGTAATTTTCCTCCTCACTGGCGATAAACTATCCAAAGGTTATTGTATGTGAATTAGAAGCACAAGTAAATGCAGAATTAACAATGGTTGGATTAGTACTACTTGTAGACACCTAAAAATGGTCTGAAGAATCTAATTAATTAAATACAACTTATTTGATTAATTAATCTTAAATTCATCTACTTAGTAAATAAATAGAAATATTTATTTATATTAAGTTCACTATTAGTTTTTCTATTTTATCATATTTTCCTCTTAATTAAATAAACAAAATTAAATACTTTGTTTTATTTAATTATTATCATTATTATTTCTTTTATACTTTATCCATTAAATTCTATCTTAAATTAAATATACAACTTCAATAGTTGGCATTATTTAATTATTACATCATACTTCTCTTCTTCTATTTAATTTAATAAACAAACTTCTATAGTTTATTTTATTAAATTATTTATTCCTATTTTGCTAAATTTAAATAAACCAAAAATATTTAAATAAATGCATAAATCAAATCCCTCTATTCACTCACCAATAAAATTAGATTTTTCAAAATCTAATTAATGCAACTGTCATTCATAGGAAAAGCCTCGAGGACAAACCTGCAGGAAATCCTCTCAATCTTCTACCTCAAATCTTTCCTCTCATCTTCCCTGGTGTTTTCATGGGGAGGAACAATCCTCCATGATCAGCTCCACCTTCTCATCTCAAACCATTCAAATCTCCAGATTTAATCTCAGCCTCTGTTGTGTTATCCCTGTGCAAATGTGTTGTCGGAAATCTATATATACAGCCTTCTAAAGCATCAAAATCATCTGAGAATTATCATCTTTTATGCAAACTTACTCTGCAGGAATTAGTACTCAAGCAATCAGTCAATCAAGCATTAGCATTAGCATTTTAGTATCATCATAGTATCATGGCATCAGTAGATTTCATATCACGACAACACCATAATTTTTTTTGCTATAGCTTTCATCCATCAGGCTTCATTTACAATAGCATCATATCATCTAGAAATCATTAGCAATCATCACATCATTGCATTTAACATCCATTTCGTTCTCTAGATAGACATTTTAAACAGTTGCGGTGCTTACAAATCCGAGAGCTTCTGTAATTTGATAAATCTTTGGAGATAGGAGACAATGAGACGCTTTCAGGCTTTTCTTTGTTTTAAATTAGTTTAATTCATGTTTAATCTTGATACAATGTTTCATTAAGAGGTGTATTTAATTTTATTTAGTTTACATTTTCCACACTTACATTCTGGTGCCCACCGTGGGGCCATACCCCATATTTTTAACAAGTTTTTCTGGAAAGTTTTCGTACATGATTCTGGCATGTTTATTTTAGCGTGATCGAGAGTTTTTTAGTGCTTTTGAAGAAAAGTATAGCGCTTTGAAGGACTGTTTTAGCACTTCTGACCTCTATTTTAGCACTTTTGACTATTTTAGAGCTTCTGATAAATTTTGTAGCGGTTTTGCATCTGTTTTAGCGCTTCTGATAAATTCTGTAGCGCTTATGCATCTATTTTAGTGCTTCTGATGAATTCTGTAGCGCTTCTGACCTCTGTTTTAGTGCTTTGACAGTCAATCTTAAAATGGCCATATCTTGGTCATACAAAGGTCTTTTTTGAAACTTTTTTTTTTTAAATGGGGTAGAATTTCATAAGCTATGCAATGGTATAGGTATTTCTTACATTTTTTAGAGTTAAAATTTTCAATTTTACATTTAAAGTCAAATAACATTGTAACTTGGTCTAAGTTTTAGGGTTTTTATGCTTAATCATTCATCTAACCCTTATATCTTCTTATTTCTTCATATCATCTAACATTTTTGAGCATTTATTGTAGGTTTTAAGAAGAACATGGAGCATTGAAGTGAAAGAAAGCATTTGATATCCATTGTAATAGTGTTTTCAAACACTCATGGGAAAATAACCCATCATATGTTATTTTCCATTCATCCTTTAGGACTAACTAGCATTACTTTGGGCTTAAAATTAACCATCTACACAAGCTTTGTCAAATTTGGTTAAAAAGAACATTAAAAACTCATTGGTTTTTGGATTTGGACTTAAAATGAATCAATCTAGGATAGACACTTCTTCAGTTGGTTTTAAAATGAATCAATCCTAGGATAGTCACATTTTCAATTAGACTAAAATTTATCAATCTAGGGTAGTCACCAAACTTTTCAATGTGGATTTAAAATTTACACCATGTCTTTTTGTGAAGCAACTTCTTCACATAGATAGAAAATTGTAGTTTGGGCTCTAAAAATTTGAACAAGTGGTTTTTGTGTTTGAATGGTTGATAGGAATATGCTCTCCCCTTAACCGGGTGATCCAAAAAGTCAGACGCATCTTTTTTATGCATTCTTCAAGTTTTATTACATCCTTTAGAAGGCCTACCGTAGTGGGAAAAAGTACTCACCCTACGGGAACGACCTAAGTGGGTTCAAACCAAAGCCAGGTTTTTCCACCCCACTATAACATTTAAAGCAAATCTGGGGAAACCCACTTTTGTCAGAATTGTGCAAGATAACCATCCCCAAAACCTTTGTTCTAAAGGTTGGGAGGTCTCTTGAGGGAGTTTATCACTCGCCGCTTTGAACGAAAACCCTTTCTAAGAACCATAGTGTAGTATCCAGCTGAGTCAGTAACTAGACATTGTAATACTCGCAGTGCAAGGGGAGGGAAGAATCTTCCCCCAAGACACTCACCATGTAATTGCCAAGGACCATTTACTCAGGGAATCGAGAAATCTAACCTTGAGTACGCACCTGGAAAAGACAAAAACACGGGCGCCCTCTAGGGGGTGACACGACTATGTGAGTCAATACAATTTTAAGTTGTGGGCTGTTGAGTATAACGATGACTTTTTGACTATTAAGAGTGAGTCTGTCTGAAGTGCTTTATTGTTATCAAACTAGTGAAAATAGGACCATGCATGGTTATTTTGAACATACACTATTTGTTTAGATTACAACTCTTAAAAACAATTGTCTTCATTTGAGTGTTGTGTATTTCAAAATCATTAAAATCCAAATAAAGATCATCAAAAAAAAAAAAACACAAAAGAGTCAAAACATAATCAAATAGTGAAATTTATGATTAGGGAAATCCACGACGCTTATCAAGAAATCCCTCACAACAAGAGTAAAAGAAATCCAAAGAACGGGAAATTGAAACTCAAACCACCATGGCTGAAATAGATGAGGATCAATTGAATGCTTTATCTCATCAAATGAAAAAACTTCAACAAAAAATCTAGGATATACAAAGGGAAACAAACACAAAAAGATATTTTCTGCCAAACATCTAGCCATATCCTCTTGACCAAACAATGAACATGAGGCCTTCTTCACCCAAAGCTACATCATCCAAGTTCAATGTCTTTGAATTTTTGCAAAAGTTCAATAAGCCCAAATCTAAATCCTCAAACACAAATGATATTGAGCAATCTTGTCATGTCATGCATTTATCTCCATCCACCATAAGCCAAAATAGACCTCAAGATTCTTTCACTCAAGTTAACAATTCCATCCAATCATCCTCTTCTATCATATCTTCAACATCCAATGATTCATGTCAATCTCTCAATCCAAAGCATGCTAGCATAGACTCCCCTACAAATCAAGATCGAAATATTCTTTCCACTCCATCCAATGATATCAAAATTCCACAAAATCTTCCAATCCTTGATCAAGATCCCATTTCTCAAGAATCTTATGACGATCCCCTCCTTTCACTTTTCATCCAAAATAATTCCCTTCCATCTCAAGAGACAAGTATCCTTCCAAGTTATTCTTCCACATCATCTAATCAATCCATACCATCTCATGATTCTATTGCATCACAAGAGCATGATAGTTCTTCCATCCTATCTAATGATGTCTTACCAACTGATGATCAAGATATGCTTTCTACAAAATCTCATGATTCCCTTCCTCATCAAGATCAAGATATGCTTCCATTCAAGGATACCCTTTCATCCCATGAAGATGATTATCCTTCTCATGATCAAGATAGGCCTTTCATACCACTTCATAATCCTTTTCCAAGTCAAGATCAAAACAGCCCATCATCCCCATGTCAAGAGCCTATCACACCTATTCAAGCTATCCATGAAACCACACCTATAAATTGGGATCCTCCACCTTTATCCATTATGGTTTACTTCCAACACCTATCCACTCATCCATATCATATCCTCCTCAAAATGGACTCGCATCTTGTTTCACAAACAATACATATCCCATTGGTAAACAAATGTGTCAAAGTATGAATTACAAAGGAAAAGGATTAGGCCTTCATGAGCAAGGTATCCTAGAACCCTTTTATGTTGAAAGAAACCCATATCACCACAACCTTTGTTATACATCTAAGTGTCCTAGTCCATCAAACCTACCATCTATCTTAGGTCCTCATCCTAATCCACCAAACATTCCATCTATCCTAGGTTCTCATCCTAGTCCATCAAACCTTCCCTCTATCCTAGGTCCATATCCTATTTATCAAGAACAACAAAGGCACACATCCTTGATGCCCTTTCAAAATTCTACCCACATTAACTCATCCATAATACCTCCATATCATTCATATCAATCCACCCCTCCCATTGCTCTTGGAAGCAATTTAGGTGCCAAATATCAAAAGCTTATATATCAAAATCCACATGTATCAAAGGATCAACATGTCTCCTTGAAGAGACATGCAAAAATAAAAGAAAATTTGATCCAAAATCAAAAGAAAAATCTAAAAGGCCACAAAGGCCCATCAAAGCAAAAATCAAAGTCAAAAGTCATGTGGATTTCTAAAAGTTTCATAGAAGCAATAAAATCTAAATTGGCATCCAAATTTTCTAATCCAATTTAGCTTCCTCCAAGTTTCCATCTAATAACCTATCACCTTCCAAATCCATTTTTCCTCCATCACTCCACCACCCTTCAAGGTTTGTGCCAATGTTGATCTTTCCATCCTTTCCATCTATCCATCAACACGCATTCCAACCTCCTATCCATTATCCAACATTCATCCCCCATCATTCTCCTTTAATCGAAACCTTTGCATAAATCCCTAGATTCTTCCATCATATCATTAATCTTCCAACATTTAGGAGTCTAATTCCCATTTCCATGGTTTATTAGAGGGATATTTGGTGGTGAAACTTTATGCTTAAGTCCTTCCTCCATCTCCTTATCATCTATATCCTATCTTCCATATTCCTCTTGCACTCTACACTTAGGTTCAAGTTTCGTCCATCTTATCATTCATGGTCATTATCCTTTCTATGCTCATTCCTTACATTTCCACCTTTGATCTTGACAAGGTTAAGGATCTTCTTGAATATCATATATCTTATCCTATACACTTTATCCATATCTTCCATACCATATCTTTCATCTTATCCATATTCCATCATTCTTACTAAATACATCCTATCTTCCTTTCCTCGGTCTTGATGAGGAATAGGAGAAAAATACTCGGGCCTTATGTCTGTATCTTATCTAGTTGATCTTGATCATCACCATTCATTATTTGTATCCTTTCTTTCTTCCATTCAATATCTCCTAGCTTATCAAAATCCATGTCACCATGTCCCTTTGCAACCTTGAATCTTATCATGCACATCATATTTGAGCCTAGCTACAAAACATTATCTGATCCTCATATCTTTTGTCAATCAATCATCAAAAATCATCAATCTTATCGTACTTAGGGGAATCAGTGATCCTAAGTACTTATCATCATCATTCCTTATGGAATCAATCATTCCTAAAATCTTAATCAATCAACCATTATCATCTTTTGACAAGAGATATGTTGCTTGTGTGACATGTTTTGTAGTGAACCTTTCATTTTGATCTATCATTTATCCATGGTTGCATTACCCCTATTGTGGGGAATCTTGTTCCTTCAATTAGTCATATCATCTCATTTCATTTTAAATGTCCTAAAAAAAATCCAAAAAAAAAAAACAAACAAAACAAACAAACAAACAAAAATCATAAAATCTGAAAAAGTGCAAGAAAACCTCATGTACATAACCTGGAAATATAGCTACGTCTCACCTTAGTTTGGGGGCAACATCTCAACCTCACTGGGGGAAATAAATCTTGTGCTTAACAAAATGGACAAACAACAAGAAGACAAAAAAAACAAAAACAATGTTCAAAACACAACCCAACATGGAACATCAATCACCATCATAACACATTGGACATCCATATCACATCGGAAAATCCAAAAACAAGTCAAAAAGTCAGTCTGAAAAAGTCAAAAACATGAGTCTGTGTCAGTCGAACTACATGGTCTCTGTGTCTATAATGTAGGCAAGGCTAATCTTTGATCAGCCCCCGAGGCCCCTAGGATAGGTCTTTAGGTTAATTTGATCCAAAATCTCAAAAACACAAAAACATCACAAAATCAGGATGGATGATCTAATCTGAATAATGACTGAAATACTTTAAGCAAAATTTGGATAAGTTGTACTTTTGATCATTATTATCATTTCTTTGGAGCAACTCAATGATGTATTGAACTAGAGAAGCCAGGAAGAAGAAATGGTATTTTATTTGTCTGTTGTCTGTGAATTAATCATAATTACTATGTGAATCGTCGTGGGAAGTGCTCTGCAAAGTATCATGGATGACATTCCAATTCACATAGGAAAATGGTTAATTCTTGTTTGTTTATGCAACAAATGCTTAGGTCATCTCAGTTTAATTATACCTCGATGCTTGTGTTTGCTTGCAATATCAAAAATCATGGAAGTAGTACTCAGGTCATCATGGTCTAACTCATACCATCGATGCTTGTACTCACTTTCAACATTTTAAAAGCTCAATGATGATACAAAGCACAAAAGTACTATTAAGATGCCAATTCTTGCATATGTAGATTTGCATGGCTAAAATAGACTGCATTCATATTAGTTTTGCATCTACATTATAGATTTTCCACATCGAATGATGATATCTATATCAACCTACACCAGATGTGGAATCATGACCCATGTCTTTGGGAAGAACTCTAAAATCCTCCTATGATCATAACATATTGCAAATCAGCAATATTATCAATCAATCAACAATCAATCAACCTATCAATCTATTCGGCTCCAGTAATACTTTGATCAAATCTCATGAGCAACTATCATTGAACCTCGCCTATCATGAGGTCAATCGATCATCAACCTATCATTGATCCTCGCCTATCATGAGGAAAATAATCAACCTATCATTGATCCTCACCTATCATGAGGACAATTATCAACCTATCATTGATCTTTGCCTATCATGAGGTCAATACATCAAATCAACCTTGCCTATCATGAGGTCAATCATCAATACATCGAAACAACCTCTCCTATCATGAGGTTCATCAATCAAACTATAATTATTCCTCGCCTATCATGAAGATAATTATCATCAATCAATCATTAGACCTCACCTATCATGAGGTCGAACATCATCTACTTGATTAGGAGCATCAATCAGTATCGAATCAAAGGCTGACACGATTGAAAATCATCAAACATAAGGAGGCTTAATTCAAACCTCATTTAGAGGCACTTTTTACATCAATTATCGAGAGATAAATATTTTTTTCATCAAATCTTCATCGAATCTATATTAAATCATCAGAAAATCATAAAAAATTGCAATATTCTAAAAAATTCCAAAAAAAAATAAAAAAATCATTAATTTATCTCCCGATGGGGCATATATCCATCAATCACCTGAAAATCATGTCTGGGGCGTTTTGAAATTTTTTCTTGTTGATACTAGCAGTAGCAGCACAAAATTTTCTTTGAAGCAATGCGTAAAGCACATCACTTCAAGAGGGGCAAAATGTAGACACCTAAAAATGCCTAGAGAATCTAATTAATTAAATACGACTTATTTGATTAATTAATCTTAAATTCATCTACTTAGTAAATAAATAGAAATATTTATTTATATTAAGTTCACTATTAGTTCTTCTATCTTATCATATTTTCCTCTTAATTAAATAAACAAAATTAAATACATTGTTTTATTTAATTATTATCATTATTATTTCTTTTATACTTTATCCATTAAATTCTATCTTAAATTAAATATACAACTTCAATAGTTGGCATTATTTAATTATTACATCATACTTCTCTTCTTCTATTTAATTTAATAAAAAAATTCTATAGTTTATTTTATTAAATTATTTATTCCTATTTTGCTGAATTTAAATAAACCAAAAATATTTAAATAAATGCATAAATCAAAACCCTCTATTCACTCACCAATAAAATTAGATTTTTCAAAATCTATTAATGCAACTATCATTCACGACAAAAGCCTCAGGGAAAAACCTGCAGGAAATCCTCTCAATCTTTTGCCTCAAATCTTTCCTCTCATCTTGCCTGGTGTTTTCATGGGGAGGAACAATCCTCCATGATCAGCTCCACCTTCTCATCTCATACCATTCAAATCTCCAGATTTAATCTCAGCCTTTGTTGTGTTACCCCTGTGCAAATGTGCTGCCGAAAATCTATATATACAACCTTCTGAAGCATTTAAATCATCCAAGAATTATCATCTTTTATGCAAACTTACTCTGCAGGAATTAGTACTCAAGCAATCAGTCAATCAAGCATTAGCATTAGCATTTTAGTATCATCATAGTATCATGACATCAGTAGATTTCATATCACGGTAGCACCATAGTTTCTTTTTGTTGTAGATTTCATCCATCAGGCTTCATTTACAATAGCATCATATCATCTAGAAATCATTAGCAATCATCACATCATTGCATTTAGCATCCATTTCGTTCTCTAGATAGGCATTTTAAATAGTTATGGTGCTTACAAATTTGAGAGCTTCTGTAATTTGATAAATCTTTGGAGATAGGAGACAATGAGATGCTTTCAGACTTTTCTCTGTTTTAAATTAGTTTAATTCATGTTTAATCTTGATACAATGTTTCATTAAGAGGTGTATTTAATTGTATTTAGTTTACATTTTCCACACTTACACCACTAATTCTCAACCTTACAATAAAATAAATCTGCAAATTACAATGTGTTACAATGATAGAATGAAGCAAGGTGAGAGGAATGATTCTTGCAAGCTCTAAACAACTCAAATACTAAAAACTGAAGCCAAAAACTGAACTTATAACAATCTGATTACAAAAACCAACAAACTGAAATTGTAAACCAACAACTGTGAAATCAATGAAATGTTCATAACTCATTCAATATACCTCTGAATTGAATGAAATCATTTGTAGAAGCTTTCTAGGAGGTTGGTGCCCAATATCATATCATAAATCTACATCAAAACTCAAGACATATTTATTGCACAAATTCCAAGGCTCTCATGAAAGGTACGACCCTCTTTGAGGGGCGATTTTGACATAGAAAATCAAAAACCTCAAAATAAAATCTGCAAACTTCTGAGAGGGGTCGCCTAAGGCATAGAAATCATATGATCAAATACCCATCACCAAATAAATATCACCATAAGAGTTGCAAGTGAAATCGACTTTTAGCCATGATTGTATCAGCAACTCCAAAATTGGAAATATCATCAAAAACTTCAATTGTGAGGCTCAATCTGCTAGTCTGGATGAGAAGCATCAATAAAAACCAACTAGGTGTTGTATTTCAAATACGAAATTGGATTGAAACTAGGAGGTAAGCATCCCTCGAAATGAAAACCAAGTTGTCATTTCGACAGCATAACATTAGCATAAGTTCATGGATGCAAAATGCTGGAGCAAAGCTTCACTTTTATAGAAAAGGAGAAAACTCTTCAAATTCCCTTCAAGGCATGCCAAAAGCCATAGTTGAAACTTTTCAAATTTCCAAAATTCATAATTCCTCAAGGGTGGCGTCTCACTTCATGGCAACATAAAACTTTATTAAAAAAATAATAAACTCCTTCATGAAGGCGTACCCCCTCAATGACCCTCTTTTAAAACAATTTAAAGTTAACTTCCTAGGCCACGGGGGTCAACAAAGAAACATAACATTAATTGCCCTGTATTAAATAATTGCCATCAAAAACTATATTTTGGAAACTATACCAAAAATACCAACTTCTCCAACAAGAATAAGAACAAACTGAAGTACTGCCAAGAGGACCACTGCCAAACATAGTATTTACTAAAAATAGTAAACAGCAAGAAATGCCACAGAACCTCCAAGCATGGAAACTCTAATTTCACCTCAATGAGCCTAAGAGCCTCCAAAATAGGCTAATGAGCAACTGAGTTGATTACTGACGAGAAGGGGACATTACAGTCCGCCCTCCTCAAGATTGCTTGTCCTCAAGCAACCGTAAATTTGAATGCTGCAATATATGTTCACCTTCCCATGTTGCATCTTCAAGGGGCAAGTTCCTCCATTTTACCAAATACTCTTTGATTGTTCTTCTCAAAGAACACTCTCTAGTGTCAAGAATCACCTCTGGAATCAACACCAACTGTCCTTCTTCATCCAATGGAGGTAGTTCTGTAGTAGCAACCACATTGTGCCCAAGCGCCTTTTTGAGGTGTGACACATGGAAGATGTTATGCACTTTGTTGTCAGCTAGAAGCTCCAACTCATATGCCACTTCACCAATCCTTTTGATGACTTTGAATGGTCCATAGAAACAT
Organism: Sequoia sempervirens; assembly: GCA_007258455.2. Lineage (NCBI taxonomy): Eukaryota > Viridiplantae > Streptophyta > Pinopsida > Cupressales > Cupressaceae > Sequoia > Sequoia sempervirens. The sequence goes on from VDFB02376510.1 coordinate 152,217, forward strand.
GGCTTTAACTTCTCTACACCACTCTTCTTGAACGAAATTAGGGTTTAAATATGTTTCCTATGCATTCCTTGTTTCCACAACTTTTGTTGGGACAAAATTGTCACCTTTATTGGCAGTGTGTAAGTTTCTAACAGTCAAGATATTTTGTTTAGATATTTTGGGCTTTGAGCTCGTGTCTTTTGCATGGCCATGGCCCCATCTAACCAGGTAATCGAGTCCAAGGGGCTTGTAAAAGTAACATTAAATGCCCTGCATTTGTGTTTTTTAATGTTTTTCAACTGCTAGGTTCTGGATAATGCTATGCCCAGTCTTTGCAGTATACATTATGGCATATTCTAGTATGGACTCTAGAACAAGTTTGGGCCGATTTTTTTTAGTTAGGTCAGGCTACAATTTATTCCATGCTTTTTAAGCACTTTTTTTGCTTTCTTGGCAGAGTTTGATGGGTAGGTTTAGATTTTTTGTTTTTTGGCTTGGTAAATCTTTGGACTCCAAAAATTGAAAGAGTCTAAAATAAAATTTTCATCATAATGAAAATCTAAGAATTGCATCCAAACTGAAAAAGAGAAGCAGCATGCCAGCTATATCATATTGATTCTCAGACATTCAGTCTAGATCTTGTTATTTTGGAGCAGAGATCATTTAAGTGGGTACATGGGCTTCTAATCTAATGTCACCTGGGAAATATTTTTGATTACTAATGAAATCATTTTTCTGTTTGTTTATGGCCTAAAAATCTTAGAATTGCCAACTTATTCCTAAATCCCCATCTTCTCCTAGCCTGTGGTTGCTGTACAGGGTTCACAAACCCACATCTGCACTGAAGTATTTGTAGTGACTTATCTTCTAAGACTCTTTTTCCCTCATTCATACCAGCTGTTTTGATTCTTCTCATAGTGCAGGTCAGTTCCAGCACAAAGTAAGTTTCTATCCCTCAAGGCAAGGGCAAAGCTTGTCTTTGCAGAGATTATGATGACAAGGCTGGCTAACATTTGTAGGAGGGAGAACCAATGGGGAAGCAAGTCAGCATTGTCATTTTTACAAATGATTTCTCTTACAATCAAGATATGCTGTACTAGAATCTAGCTGGTATAAGACACTTTGGAAGTTTGCATTTGGAATTCATACCCAACTTGAGGAGATCAAAATTTATACGCTGAAATGTATATCATACACAAATTCAAATTGCACATAGTTGATCTGTAACACACAGATTGAAGATAAAAAAAAAAAAAAAACCAGAGCAGAACTGTTGCACACTTTGGCAGGAACTTCACTGCTCCACAGTTCTTATTATTCAAAAATAATTAGAATTATAAATAAATGGAATGGAGTTAATTTAATTAAATTATGAATAGATGTTATTTGTTTCCTTTTGATAACACTGATATTGTTGGATATAATATTTTCTCACAGCTTTGAATCTCACCTTTTGTCATTGAACAAGAGAAATTTATGAATTTGACCTCTAGTATAATGATACTAAGGTATCTTTGGCTTAAATGGACTGGCTGGCTATGGCAATAATCTGTTGCTATCAAGATGAAGTATTCTAAACATAATGAATTGTTGGAATATTTCTTCTAGGATATCATCCAGAATAGCTACTAGATTGTCTAATAAATGCTCTAAAAGGCATATCTACAAAAGCAGGGTGTGCCCTTTTACATTAAGGACTATGGGTGGATGGAATAAATGCTCACATGGTATTTTCTACAAATTGTTGCCACTGTCGCTATTCCATAGCATTAACAAACTGAACAAAGTGTTGTTGAAAAGGAAACTACTGCAGTTGTTGCAGTAACTGCAGACTTACATAATTATTGTAGATAAAAAATCTATGATGTGGATACATCGTTGAACTCAAATTTGGCTTCCTAATAAATTATCCATGATAAATACTACATCGGCTATCAATGGAGGAGACAGCGAATTGGTTTGGTTGCTGCTGATAAGATCTTGTGAAAATTCTATTGCAGTTACTGATTATTAATCTCCTATCTAATACATAGATTATTTGACTCTGGAAAATTAATTCCCAGCAAATATCGAAAAAATAACACAACTGCAACTTCACCAATAAAAACTCACAGAAATAGATAAGAAAACATTCACAATAATGAACACAATATTTTTGGACAAATTGTCCGTGGAAAAACCCCGAAGGGAAAATCACTACTGCAGATGAGGAATTATATTAAACTTCAGCAAATTAAGGAATACAAAAACTGCTTACCTCTTACTGGCAGAGCTCCGACAATATTCTTCTCCGGAAATTCTTCCCTCAATTTCTCCTGCTGAAATTCCACAGCTGCTATCCCCAACGCTAACACTGTGCCCTTGTTAACACTGCAAGACTATTTGCTCTCACTGCAAATTTACTTTCTATCACTGCAAGTCTTTCTCAACTCTATACTTGTGTGTTCTCCAAATGCCCATTGATCCCCTTTTATACTTTTCTCATTGGAAAACCAATGGCCATGATTTAATCTCAATCAATGGCTAAGATTATATAGACTATAACAACCCTAACTAACTGGATTCTAGAAGTCTCTAGGGAAATCAATTTATTTAATTACATAATTATCTAGACAACTCAGCCCTTTCTGGAGGTCTCTATAAAATAATTAAATAATTAAATAACACTACTTGGGAATGGAGACACCTGTCCAAGCTACATAAATTAACAGATCTTAGAAGACATTTTTTTAATTCAAATCAGGAGGAAACAAAAAACTCTTAGCCTACTGTGCATCATGTCATTGGATTATGCAAGGGTTGGAAAAGTATGATGAATATGGCGAAGGATGAAGGTGGTGAGGCAGGTCAAAACAAGTGATGTGGTGTCCTAAAGCACTAGGACTTTCCCATACCATTGAAATTCCATAAGTCAGTGTGAATGGAGAATCCTTCAACGTGGAGTTTACGGCGAGATGTTGGGAACTGTTGGAGATGCTGTCATTTCCATCATTTGTGTTTGGACCGAATTTATTTTTGCTGTTAAGGTCGATAAGGGTGAGGGAGGCTCTTTTTGGGAACTAGTCCTTATTCCTTTGAATTTTAAAGTTGCATCATAATAGGATTTTGCTACGGATGATAGTAACTAATGAATATGACATTACCCAAAGGTCACCATTTATGGGTTGCAATGGTGCATCGACGGTTCATTGTACTTATTGTGACTAAATCTCTTATTCACATTCAAACTCTCTTATTTTGTATTCCACATGTTTGGATAGAGTATGTTCAAACACGAGGATATTTTTTTATTAAACTTAATATATACGATAATAATTGTGAAAGTCCTGCTTTAGAGATAACTATATAACTTACAGAGGTTATACAAGCATTTGTAGACTAGTTATTGTGAGTTGATATTGCTGATATGAAACACATAAATTAGTATTTGGATCATGCTAATGATGTGAGTAATGATCTTGTTTTGAATAACATATATATGTTACACGAGTTTTATTGAGTTAGTAAGAAACTACGTCATTTGACATTAGTATTAGTATGTATATATATGAAAAAATCTATGACTTATTAATAAAGGTAGATTTTCAATAAGAAACATCTCATATGTATGGCGTTCTAATTGCATACAGATTGACTCAACTTCGATTTGAGAGACTTATTCGTAGTGTCTATGAGTAAAATAACTGATTGAGACTTAATGTGTAGATGGTTTGTTACATGAGGTGGAAGCAAGGTAGTAGCACCTCTCAAATTAAGAGATGCTAATGTAACAAGGTGAATATTTGTAGCACTAATTCAATAAAATTTATGGAGAATCAACATTTTGTTTGCATATTTAATTATCCTAATTGAAGGTGACATCAAATTAGTAAGCAATTGATGCCTACATCATTATATATGATAATTTTCTTCCAACTTTATACACATAATTTTTATCTAACTTTATACACATAATTTTCATCTAATTTTATATGATAAGTCATTTTGTCATAATTTGTAATCCTAATGTTTTAAAAATAATTCTATATATATGAGGACTTACAAAGACTTTTATTGGATCTCGGGTCTCCTCAAATCAATTTCACCCTATGTTCATTACATAGTGCATGTAGGAATTAATATAATGTTCTTGTATGACTTAATAAAATACTTTTATAAGCAGAAGATTTATAAAGAGAAAAAAATAAATAGATGCTTCTTATACATATAATGTGCATGTAGGACTTAATATAATATGCCTATAGGACTTAATATAATGTGTCCATAGGATTTAATAAAATTACTAGAGGTCTTATGTTATGCCTCTTAGGTCTTACATCAAAGATTTAGCCATTTCAAGGTGTGAAACTCCCTACAAGTCTTATTTTAGGCCTGAGGTCTTATATCTATAGGTGCCACTATTATGCACACTCCCCCTCAATGGAAACTCATTATGACCAAGCATTGAATTAAATTTGGAGTGCATATAATGCAAAAAGGTCTTATGTTATGTCTATTAGGTCTTACGTTGAGGATTTAGTCACTTGGTGGTGTCATAGACATACATAAACCCCCTAAATGGAATCACCTAAAGGCAATCACTACACAAAGGTTTTGATACATAATGATTGGGATTCTAATATATTTCTTCTAGATTATAGTATGCCATTAAATATTTAGATGAATATAATTGGAGAGAACTATTATGATGGAATGCACTATTGCTTGAGTGAAGTGCCCATGATCTTCAACATTCTTTTCTCTTATTTTTTGAAATAAGTCTTTGGTAAGAGTAACTCTAGTTATCATATATTGAGGTGGTACTTTTACTAGTACCTAGATGAAACTCTACCATAAATATTTGATGTCACATTGATTTTTCTAGAGCTACTTTTGCATTTAGAATTTTGATAAAAAATCGTCTAATATAATAAAATAAAGTTGATTCTTGGTGTAGGAATAATAAAGACCATGATTAATTATATGCACTTGTCATTTGCCAATGAGAACATAGTATTCCTCATAAATCTAGAATATAGTTAATGATCATTAGCAAGGAGATTATAAGATGTTTTCATGAAACTAATTATCAATCATTTTTCATGTTTCTTTCAAGAAAAAATAGTCATGTAACAAGTGAGCTATATTCCTTTCCAATCTTGCTCCTCAAATAGTTTATTAGGGTGATAGCCACCCATTATAAGTAGAAAAAATAGTAATGCAACAACTGAGCTATCCTTTCCAATCTTGCTCCTCGAATAGTTTATTAGGGTGATAGCCACCCATTATAAGTAGGTGAGCTTTACACCCAATAAATTTAGAGGATACTTGAAGCCCATGAAATTTGTTGGCTAAAGTAACACTAAATAGAGAAAATAAAATGTTGTATCAAAAAATGCTTTATAATTTAATGCAATTACACTTGGGTCCATGAATGTGTACTATTTTGGTATCTTCTTCTCTTACCTTTGATTTAACTTATTATTGTGTCTTTTGCAAAAAAGGGAATGAACTATTTTTCCCAATTTATTATAATGAGAATGAAAAGTCCTTTTGCTAATAGGAGCTGTAAATCTCATTATCTAATACTAGAAAATGTGTATACTTAACAAACTAAAACCCAAAGTATAGCTATACCTTATCTATGAGTTAGATGTCATGGTGTAAAATACCACCTTTATTTTTCCCCAAAAAATTCACAACTTGCACTTGTTTTGTTAGCCCCAAAGCAATGATAGATAAACTGGAAAGCAACTCTTCTCTTTTTGATCACCCAAGTCCCAGAGTGGGAAAGGTGAGAGCATATGGTGTAAGGGGATCTTTGCAAATACTAAAAGTGATAAAGCTAACTAAAATAACACCTTCAACTTTCTGATCACCTAGATCCCAATGTGGGCTAGGTGAGAGCATACAGTGGTTCACTTACAATTAAGAACTTGGATAAACTACCACTTCTTCAATGGGGTGAGTAGCAATAGCAATTTTGGAAAATAAACAAGAAAATATATTGGGGGAAAGCCAACCAATAGAGAAAGTAAAACACTTGGCGACAAAGCTAGCCACTTCCACTTTTTAGCGGGCTACAAGAAATGAAATAAGGAAAAATCAACCACTTATTAAGAAAGAGTGAAGTACAATAAGCAAAAGGATCAACAAATTTTTAGTGGGAGAAACCACTTATGCAATGGGGTAAGTATCCAAAACAACTTAAAGTAAAGAGCTAAATGGTTCTACCATAACAACATTACAATACGATATCTAGTACACTATAACATGAGATAAACATGCCAATATGATTTCCCAATGAATCAAACATCAAACCATGCAACATAACAAAGATTAGGCAACATAAAACATGAGGGAACAAGGGTATATCAAGTTTGGTATACTATAGCAGCAATCTAATATGAAAGGAAAACGAATTGGAAATCTTAATCAACCCTTAAGAAATCATTCATAACTCCCTCAAATCACCTCAAAATGAACCCAAATCACTTGCAAATGGAAGAGTAGACTCAGGTGACCCAAAACAAGTACCAAGCCACCACCAACAAAGCAAAACAACTTTGGCATGCATTCCAATGCATCCCTAGCCAAGTTGTACATCCCCTAAGGAGGTCAACTTGCTATTAAAAATAAAAGACTCCACTTAAAATCATCAAACTCAGCAAGATAGGTCGTCTTAGCATGAGAAATCCAATGAACCAACGCCCATAAAAATATCTCAATTCCTTTCGTGGGACAACTATGCATAAACCAAAAACATAAGAAGTCTGATAAACAATCCAAAATGATCTCCAAATTGCAAACTAACACACACACACCAAAATATGCTAGAAAACATAAAACCTAACAAGAACAAAAAGCATTAAGAAAGCCATCACCAATGCTCGCACTATTGCAACCTCTGAGTGAAGCTACAACCATTGTTCAACTAGGAGTTTTCTCACAAACTCAAAATTGAAGTAAGCTTGGAGGGGTATCATCCTCAAATCCCAAGAGTTTTGTCACCAATCCAACAACACTTTGTTATCATAAAATTGCATAACCAAATGAGAGGAGGAGAGGCATATAAATCGGATTCAAACCCAAAAGTTTGAATTGCAAATTCCCTCCAAAAAGGGATGCCAACTTCATGGAGCAATATAAAATTCAATTAAAATATATTTGACCTTGACTTAGGTGTCCACTTTGGCTTAGCATCAAAATTATCATTTAAAAATTCAAAGTCTCTAAGAAGGGCATCCAAAACATGGGCCCCACTTTTAAAAGCAACTTAAGTTGCTCAACCTAGGTGTGGGGGCCAAAAAGCAACTCAATAATAAAATATTAACTTAAGTTGCAACCTTCCATTTTTTGACTCCAAGAACATTGGAAGAACCATTTCCAAATACTACATTGACACATTGTCAGGAATAGTTCAACTAAGTGCTAAACTATTGCCAAACCCTATTGTCAAAAATAGTGCTTACTAAAAATGACATATTGCTAAAAATAGTAAGTGACTCCAAACATCATATGAGCACATTCCAAGTAGCCATCATAACTTACTAAAAATAGTAAGTCTAACAATAGACACTACTAAAAATAGTAGTGATTTCCCACCAAAGCTCTCTGAAAACTTAGAAAGACCCAAAAAACATACTGGGAAACTCCTGCAAAGAACTAAAAAATTATCTCCAAGAAAATAGGAAACCCTGAAAGCTTCCTCTGAATAGCCTACGAGCCTTTGAGATAGGCTAATGATCTCAGAAAAGGACTAGGATTGAGAAAGGGACATTACACATCCAGAGCTCAAATTTGGTCCACCCATCTACAAAATGTAGATTGGAGAGGAATATAAAAAAAACTATATTCTCTAAACCTCTATTTCCTCTTCTAAGATCTAGATGAACAATATTAAAGTATAAGAGACAACTTCAATAATATTATTATATATTTTTAGCTTATCCTCATTGATTTGTTATTTAGGTTATAGCTTTAACACTTATAGAAAATAATTTTTTTGAAGTATATCCTCTAATGTAGTTTTTTTAAAAGATAGAAATTTTCATGTTAATAATGGATAAGGTTAAAAAGTCTCATTATTTTGTGACTTTTCCTTATGCGTGTTGAGATATGGAAAGACCATTTTAATCATATAGTTATCCATATCATAACTATATGCTTGTTTTAATTTAGTCTTCAAATTCATCTAGCCTTGAGTCATTGTTATATGTAGGGAGGTAGTGGGAAATTAATTCCCAACCTATGAAAAACTCACCCAAAACCCATCTAAGGGCAATGGACTGTAATATAATTACCATGGCCTAATCGACAATAAATAATAGGTATAGGACAAATCACATCACCCAAAAAGTGAGATAATTGACTTACCACTAGAAGCCTCCCAAAAATCAACTCTATGACAATTAGTAATTGAGAGCAATTTACAAACATGTATAACAAACTTAGTGGTAGTCAATAAATCATAAAATCCAACCAACCATATTACCATTATCACAAGTAAAAATGTAAACTTCAAAAGCCAATAAATTTCATGGAATAATAGAAAAAGTATCACAATATCTTCATAATTAACAATAGACAGGTTTCAACACATTACAAGTCAATACTAGGATTTGTACTAACCCTTAAATTTAAGTAAATAATTCCTATAAATATGTAGTCTTCAACATATATATAGATTCAAATGATAGCATAGAGAAATTCAAATCACTTATACGCTCCACCAAAGAGTTGTTTTCAAATGCATAATGGAAATCATGTTGTGGTGTACATTTTGAATGAGGAAAATCAAAGTCTAAAATTGTATAAAGAAAGTCAAATCAATTTTATGCTCCACCAAAGAGGAGTTGTTTTCAAATTTAGAATGGAAATAATGTCATGTACATTTGAATGAAGAAACTCAAAGTCTAAAACTGTATAAAGAAAGTCAAATCACTTATACACTCCACCAAAGAGGAGTTGTTTTCAAATTTAGAACAGAAATCGTGTTATGGCATACATTTGAATGAGGAAAATCAAAGTCTAAAACTATATAAAGAAAGTCAAATCACTTATACACTCCACCAAAGAGGAGTTGTTTTCAAATTCAAAATAGAAATCATGTTATGGTGCACATTTGAATGAGGAAAATCAAAGTCTAAAACTGCATAATGGGATTCACACCTTGCAAGGTAGGGTGATAGCGAATATATTTTAGGTGAAAGTTCCCATACACAAGCACATGACTCGTAAACGGGTCCCATCCAACCTAGTAGAATGTCTTAGCGTAGAGTCTATTCCATTAAGGCTCTCGTTGGAACTACTGGTTATATAGTAGAGGTTCATTGTAATGTGAAAGGCATTCTATTGACATTGATAGACATAGAAACTAAGGTACAATGGTCATTTACAAAACTAGGAATGTGGAAAAGATTGGAGTAGAAACTATGGAAAAATTATAGTTTCCTAACAATTTACTTATATTATTGTTGGTAAATAATTGCTTTGCTTTAAGACTTGGTTTCAAAAATAGTGCTTTGAATATACTCTCAATCAAATCAGATCCAGACCATAAACACTAGACATTGAGAACATTCCTACTAGGTTAGGAAGACAATGTAGCATATTGAGCATGAAGTGAAATGGTTGGATTTATTCTTTTTGCATGCTTATGTGCCCCAACAACAACTTAAAATTATAATACAATCATTTTCCAACGAAATCGGGTTTTATTAGAAAACAAGGGACTAGAGGTATTACAATCTGAGAGAGAAATTGAAGAAAATAAGTGCATTTTGTGACTATTGAAGGAAATTGGGTGTCCAATTTTCTAAGGCTAGCCTATTTTTCGTATGAGTAAATGTCATGTCCTTATCAATAGGGGTTGAATTGTTATAGATGATCTTATTTATTTAATAATTAATGCCATGTTGTTGTAGGGGAGAGGGGTCCAAAGTAAGGTATGTCATCTTTGGAGGTCCACTAGTAGTCCACGCGGACCAAAAAAATTTAAAAAATTTCTCGTCACGTCACCCTACCGCTTGTGCATCGGGCCCAATATTTTTTTTTTAAAAATCGAGCACCCTGCCACCTGTCAAGCACCATTTAAGTTGACATGTCCAAATGGGCCCATTTTTCCCTCCACCCGAAAGTGGAGCCCATCCACCTCCTTAATCAGCTAACACATCTATGTACAGTGGATCAGATGACTGCATGTCGGCAACCTTGCTACTCTCAACACACAGTTTAGAGCATTAATTGTTCACTGCCACTGTTGCATGTACTAACCAACTTGCCTTACGTGTTCCTTCACATTTACTTGGACTGTTGAGTGTGTAATTCAGAGATTAAGGTTCATTCAATGCTCAACATTCTCGGGTGTTTGTTTAGTTTGGCACCGAACTGGTTTGGCTCTCCATGCTTCATTGTTTAGCTCTTCACATTTCTTCATTAGGCTCCACACTCTAGAGAGCTCCCTTTCTCTTTCAGGTGAGGTTTCTAACCTCACTCAGCCTGTACCACTATCTTCGAATATGATGTCATACACTTTTTTTTGCATAAATTTTCGTCTGGCATGTTTATGTATTATTCTGTTCTTACATGCACAATAGTTATGTCTGTGAAATGCTTTTTTCATTTCATTGTTACTACCAAACATGGAAAGGGTTTCACTAGTTCAAAATTATAGGGTTTTCTGCCATGCACTTATATTCCTCTCTTTGACAATGCACAAAATTTAACTCTACAACTTGCCTTTAATATTTGTTTGTTATTCCCAAATATGAAAAACGATTCACTTGTTTTCATTCCAAAGTTATTTTGCCATGCAATTATATTATTCTATTCTTATATATATGTATTTGTCTTTCCATACATATATATACATATTGTGCATGGAAGAACAAAATAATACATAGACATATTTCCATACATATACATGTTTTCATTTCAAAGATATTCTGCCATGCAATTATATTATTCTGTTCTTATATATATATATTTGTAATTGTTTATGTGATTGTTACTACAAAATTTGTTTTATATATTTATGTTCGGCTCTCCACGATTCATTGTTCGGCTTTGCACTGAAGAAAGCTCCCTTTGTCTTTTAGTTGAGGTTTTCTACCTCACTATGCATGTACTATTGTCTTTCGTTTTGACAATGTTTAACCAATGTTTGTTCATGTCTCACTAAAAAGATTTCCTCTAAGCCATTTCAATTCAAATAATAATATTGAACAAACTATCATCATATATTGAATAAAAACAAACTGTTCAATCACATTAAAAACAATTGCATTACAAAGTGTCAACAATTACATTACAAATTGTTCATAAAAACCAAGCATTGAATTGCATGGTAGAAAACCCTATAATTGTGAACCAGTGAATCCCATTCCATGTTTAACCATTGCATGGCAGAAAACCCTATAATTGTCTATATAATAAGGTTGTTGTTTCAGGGAAGTGTTGCTTGAAGTATTAGAGACAAGTGTGGAGAAAGAGGGGTCTGATGTAGCAAAGCACATAGAATGCTGTTGGAGAAAACTAATGCACTAAGGCTGAATGAGCTGAACCAAACAAAAAATAGAAATTTAGATCGGGTTTTACATTTAGGGTAAAACGAATGATTCTATTCATGTTTTTTGTTTGGGTTCGACTCATTCAATCTAGTGTATTGCACAAGAGGGAATGTGTTGCTGAGCAAGAAATAGATGTATATAATTACTGCCTTTTCCCACCCTAAACGACTAGTTTAGAGTAGTAATTGCTCACCGCCTCCTTCATTACCTCCATTGGGAAACTTGCCTTACGCATCCCTCCGCATTTACTTAGATTGTCAAGCGTATAATTCGGAGATCAAGATTCATTCAATGCTCCAAATTCTCTCATATCCCACTCATTGCCATTCCTTTTGTTTGCAAACATTCTGGAGTGTTCGTTTGGTTATGCTCCCATACATATTTGGCTCTCCACGACTCATTGTTCGGCTTTGCACGCTTCATTGTTTGGCTATGCACTCTTGAAAGCTCCCTTTCTCTTTCAAATGATCTTTTTTTACTTCACTAGGCCTCTACCAGTGCCTATATATATTAAAACTAACACACACACATATATATCTATATGTATTTATGTGTGTGTGTGTGTATATATATATAATGTGTGTGTATGTATGTATGTATGTATCTATGTATTCATATATGTATATGTATTCATATATATTTATATATATGTATGTATATATATAAATATACATACACACATATATATGTTTGTGTATATATACATACACATATATATATATATATATACGTTTGTATATATATACATACATACATGCATACATACATACATACATACATACATACATACATATAAATTCCAATCTCTTATATGATATGCATATGTTTTCCACAAATCTATAAATATTCAGGGTTTCACAATGATGTTCACATTGGGTTTTTCATTTAAATTCTTTAAGCCATGGAATGCAAATATGTTGTATGCAATGTCAACATTTGTCACAATAAATTGTAACTCAATATCTGGGGTTTCAACTTACACTATTTATGTTCATGTCAAGACATTTCAGTTCAATTTCAGGGTTTTTTTTTTTATTCTATATGCCAAGGATTATATATTAGTTCTATGCATTGTCAATGTTTGTCACTCACCACACTGTAACTTAATATTTGGGTTTTCAACTTGCACTATTTATGGATGTCAATGCATTTTAGTTCCATAGATTGTGATTGTTACACCCTATCATGTTGGTATACATGTATAACTCATGTACAAATGTTCAATTGGATTGTTCAATTGCATTCTTCAATTCGATGGTTCAATTTTATTGTTCAATTGCATTGCTCAATTTGATTGTTCAATTTGATTGATCAATTGGACTATTCAATTTGATTGATCAATTAGATTGTTCAATTTGATTTATCAATTGGACTGTTCAATTTGATTGATCAATTGGACTGTTCAATTTGATTGATCAATTGGACTGCTCAATTTGATTGATCAATTGGACTGCTCAATTTGATTGATCAATTGGATTGTTCAATTTGATTGATCAATTGGATTGTTCAATTTGATTGATCAATTGGATTGTTCAATTGCATTGTTAAAAGTTATTGTTCTATTGCATCGTTCTATTAGATTGTTCTATTCAATTGATCAATTGGAATGTTCAATTTTATTGTTCAATTGGAATGTTCAATTTCATTGTTCAGTTGCAATGTTCAATTGAATTGTTCATTTCAATTGTTCAATTTGAATGTCATATATATCATGTATATTTGTTAGGAGTTATTTGTTTCATTCTTTTAGACATGTTGGTATATTCGGCTGACACTTGTAAATTTGTGTCTTGTTCAGTCTTCTTCAATGGTGTGCAATTTCAATTCATTATTGGCTTGGTGATGGTGAATTGCATTTCAAAGGTAAAGACAAAATGATACTATACATTCTTATTGTAAGTTAAACACTTTCCTTACTACACTTTTCTTTTTAATGACTATTTTCATATATGTTTGCAAGATTTAGTTGGCGAAAATCACCATACCATTGGCCATCTCCAATTCATAGTGGTGAGGTTTTTAACCTCACTAAAGCTGCAACATTGTCTCTTGTCATTCCCTTTTCTTTCTTCTTAGCACTTATTTTTTTTGTTATGGGTGTGTTGTGTTACTTAAGTTGAAAGTTATTATTATTATTATTATTGTTGCTGATTTTGAACATAATATTTAAAGTGTTTATGTGATTGTCCATAGATCGAAGGTTCTCTTCCATTCTAAGTGTTTATGGCATCTAGGGTGTTTATGGACACTTCCAATATTTGTGTTCATAAACACACTCAATTTGTCAAGGAAATATATGGTTCTCTTCATGCATCACTGTGAATTTAATGGGTTTAATCTTTTCATTTAATTTCTATCTATACATACTCTATAACTTTCAATCTATTTATCAATGTATGTATCTATATATCTATTTATCTGTGTATATATATATGTAGATATATATATATATATACATACATATATCTATATATATGTAGATACATATATCTATATATATATATACATGTAGATACACATTCATATATACATGTAGAGAGAAAAATTTGACCGACTCAGAATCCAATGATGTTCGTTTTGTTGAAATCCAAGCTCGTACGCGGAAGATATCACGAATCAAAGTTGGGTCAACCCTTGCGCCCATGCAGGTGTTTTTAGGTAGAAAAATTGATCGTCTCAAAATTTGGCAAAAATAGTGTCAAAATGAAGATCTCGTCGTCACAATCCCGATGACACTCATTTCATTGAAAATGGAGTCCATACACCTGAGATATCACAAGTCAAACTTTGCAGTTGACCATGTTGACCAAAAGGTATAGTTGATGATGTCAGCATGCTGACATGGTAGATGGTACTGTATAGACAGTGACATGGACAAATCAACATTTGACATGTGGGTCCCACAAAGTGACTTGGCAATTTGGAAACAATTATTATTGCATTTAATAAATAAATTCAGAAACTTAGGGGCAAATAATTAAATAATTAATCATGGGGCTCACTAAGGTTGAGACACCTTAATCCCAACATAAACCTTGGTGGAAATATTAGAAGGATTGGAAATGGTATCCTAATACCCCATTTCTTAACTACAAACATCACAAAGGATATCTATAGCTCTCCCCCATATTTGTATATGGTAGGAAAAATCAATTAAAGATGAGCTTCACGATCATCAACTAGCTCATGACAACACAAATTCCAATTTTTTTGGGAACCATTCTTGATTGAAGTTTGCTCACTTTTCTAGGTGTATTCTCTACCAAGGTCTTCAATTGGATATATATTGATCTATCTAAGAGTTGCTAAGTCTTGTTGATTTAATTTTTATTTGAGATTGGAGGACAAACCTATGTGTAGTAATTTTTTTATGAATCAGTGCTGATGAAGATAGACTCATGTCCATTAGATTTTTTTTATGTGGAAGATTCATAAACACAAAAGCCATGAAATAATAGAGAATGCAAACAACATAAATAATGTTATTATGATTTAAATTAATGTTGTTTGAATGTATAATACACTATAGAAGTGGTGGTGGGAATATAATTTCTCGTGATTAGATATGAAGAACGCATCCATCTAATCATTTATATAACCCTAGAGTAGGGAAAACTTTAGTTGCAAATTTTTACTAATTGGCTAATTCTAAGAATCGACCAAGTTGAAATTGGCAAGTTTCTCGCACCCAATAGGGTGTCCAAATCACCCGGATTTTACGAACTATCTAGGTCCAATGCATGTCCATTCGCCAATGATTTTTTTATGAGGCATATTTAAGTAACAAATTTGCCATTTTCAAACTATGCGTTTCAATTGGATTGACTAATATTTTGTCCTGGAATCCCAAAAGCATTTAATAAAACACCTACATATTCGCCAATACTATTAAAACAACATTGTATCAGACCCATTTCGCCAATTAAAATTTACAAATAGTTGCTTGTGAAGACCCATTTTGCCAATTAAAATTTATAAATAGTTGCTCATGAGGACCTATTTTTCCAATAGCATTAAAAAATAATTACATTTGAGGACACATTTCGCCTTGAAAATTACAATGTATTGTTGTATAAGCACACAAGATTCGCCAAATTTTTAATATACCATTTAAAAATCCTGCGAAATTCGCCAAATATGGAATCATGAATTAATATAAATACAATCAAGAGTCATTTATTCTTACACATTTTGTTTGGTTTTGAGGTTCTACTTCTTGATTCGGAAGTCAACAAAAGCCAAAAACGTAGACTTAAAAGGTGAGTGATCATTTCTTCATAGTGTTATTAGTTATAATAATAAGTTTTATTTATCTCTTTTCCATTCTTGCTTCAACAAAGTGAACCTTAGAACCAAACTCTAAAATTTCAAAGTTTTTGAAACCTCCGACCCATCGAGTAGAAAGATGACCAAGAAAGACTTGCAACTCAACAAAGTGAACCATCAACCAAGTTGGGGAATCATGAAGTTATGAAAATTTAGAACTCTATGACAAGTTTATAAAACTCTGAGGACTAGCGACTGAGTTTAGGAAAAGCCAATTTTTTTTAATTTTATTCCATGGTATTGAATTTGATATGTGATTCTGCATCATTTTTAAAGAACAACACTTATCACACTAGTTATAAATTCCTATTGCATTGCCATTCACACAATCTTTGATAAATAATTGAAAGGAGTATTATGAATCCATTCCTTGAACATAAATAAATACAATTGAAAGTGTCATTTATTCTTACACATTTTGTTTGGTTCTGAGGAGTGAGATTCTACTTCTCGATTCGGAAGTCAGCGAAAGCCGAAAACGTAGACTTAAAGGTGAGTGATTATTTCTTCATAGTGTTATTAGTTATAATAATAAGTTTTCTTTATCTCTTTTCCATTCTTGCTTCAGTCTTAAAGATGATATTGAGTAGGGAATGGGATCTATATTATTATTCTTTGTCCTTAAACAAGAAGACATTATTTTTCCAGTTTTTATTGAAGTGAGAGATGAATGTGTTGAGAAAATCAGAGATCAATATGTCGAGTGACTTGAGTAGCAAGGGTAAGGCTCCTGCCACTCCTCAGGGTGGTGAACAAACTCCTGCCACTCCTCAGACTCCTTCTACTCCTCAGGGTGGTAAGGCTCCTGCCACTCCACAGTCTCCTGCTGCTCCTTAGACTCCTCCCGCTCCTCAGGGTGGTGAAGAGACTCCCGCCACTCCTATGACTCAGGGTGGTGAAGAGACTCCTGCCACTCCTTGAGTTCCTCAGGGTGGTGAAGAGCCTAGGAGGCCATAAAAATGCCAAAAAATTAGACATACCATACAGTCTTTGGAATTTCCAAAGCTTTTGATCCATTAGGTCAAGATGGAGCTACATCATCAACTCTTCCACCAAATATTGGTAGCATTCACAATACCTCACTGCCACTAGAAGGTTAAGTTGATATTGTCATTGATTTAAATCAAAATATATCAAATCAGGATGGCAATACTGCATAAGATGTTCCAAGGGATACCCTGGGCCCAGTTAGCCAGAATGAGATAATTGACTTGGATGAGGATGATGATTTTGGTAGCAAGAAAATGAAAAATAAACCAAAAAGGGGGCGTGAGTGGGAAATGACAAGGAGTTTTCAACTTCGTTGGTTGTCAAAGTACCCATTCATGGTACCAGTGGGGATTGGCAATGCAAACAATATTGAAAAGGGAACATTGGCCAAATGTAATATTTGTAGTTGGAAATGTGGAAACACCAAGACGTTGCAGCTAAAGATTGACACTATAGAAAAGCATATCGGTAAAGTTAATGAAAAACAAATCTTAGACGGAAAGGAAGAATCAGTTGTACGATGGAAATCAAAGGAAGAATGTCTTCATGTTAGGTATGTTGCGGATTATGAAGAGCATGAAAAAATAATGTCGAACATTGTTGCATATAAAGGTACACTTGAGGCTCAATTTGGAAAAGCAATGGAAACAACAAATCTGTCAAAAACTGTTCAAATGAGTGTTGTTTTTCATATTTTTTCTAGAGAGTGTCCTCTGAAAGACTACCCAAAATATTTTGGTTTATTATCTTATTTGAATGTTCCTCGCTATCCCTACTCACATTGGTCAGTAAAAGCTAGATGGGAAAGGGAAAACTATCTTGCTGTACTGGAAATGAAAGATCTAAAGGATAAAGTAAAAGGGTCAAATTTCATTGCATTATCTTTAGATGAAGTTACTGTGGTAGACAATACTTCTTGGGTCTGTATGCATTTGTATATTGTACAACAACATGTTCACCAAGCTCATCTTATTTGTTTTCATAAAATGAAGGACAGTTCAACATCACAAAATATATTTGAACTAGTCAAGAAGTATTTGAATGAAATTGTAGGTATGGATGAGTTGACAATTGCGAAAAAGTTGGTGTGTGTAGGAGTTGATGGAGTTGGAGTGATGCAAGGTCAAAGGACCGATGTTTGCACAAAGTTACAAACTACTTGTGCACCATACATGCTTAGAATTCACTGCATCGCCCACATAATGAATTTAGCATTCAAAATTGTAAGCAAGTTTCCTACAGTATCAAAAGTCAAAAATTGAGTCCATGAGATCCACACATACTTTTTTCGAAGTCCTAAACATTTCACATAATTTCAATTTTTTGTCGAGGGAATAACACTAGGAAAAAAGCTTCTCAAGGATTTCAATACTAGATGGATCTCCCTACATGGACCAACACAACAAGTTCTTTTAGAATATAAATCCTTGATTGGAGTGATGTACGAAAACCACAACACAGTAGAAAAATATCCTTACCTCTTACATAGGTTAAGCGATATAGAGACACTCTTGACTTTAACTAGAGTTCTCCCCATGCTGGATGTGATGAACGAACTTGTGAAGAAATCCCAAGATAGAACTATGTATATTAATGAATATGCCAATCTATGTAAACATACATGCTTGGCCTTCGATCATCTATATCTAGATCTAACACAAGATGGCACAAATTATTTCATGTGGCTAAAAATTATTGATTTGAATGATCCTGATAATTATTTACAGTTTAATGCAAGCAGACACTTATGTATTTGTGTACGTGGATATGAGATACAAATGTACCAATGTAAGACAACCAGATGCTCTACCAGAGAAGTAGCTATTAACGAGGAATATTTTAAAGGCATTGTTAAATCTGTTGGTGATAATTTGAAGGAAATTGCAAAATCTCTTTACTCAGAGATTCATGAAAGATTCCCTTGACATGAAATACTTGAAGCCATGAGTATTGTGTATCCTCAATTTTGGGAAAACTGAGATAACCCAAAATATTTTCATGCTCAAGTAAAAATCTTGATCAAACAATTTTCAAAAACTGTAACATACAATGAGAAGAAAATAGAAGGAATTTTAGATGAAGCTAAGCTTAGAAAATAGTGTAGGAGTTTTGCAATAGCTATGAAGGACCAATATAAATCCATGGGAAAGGACAAGGCCTTTGAATTGGGATCAATAAAAATGGTTTGAAAAACCTTAGGTCAAAGTGAAATATTATGTGGTTTGATATTAGAGTATTTCAAACTTGTTGATTTATGTCAAACAATGATATTGGGGTCGGTGGAGGATGAGAGATTTTTCAGTACATTGGGGTTTTTGAAATCAAAGTTAAGAAAAAAACTAGACAATAATTTGGAAAATTGCTTGAGGATGAAAGGAACTGTGTATAATGTTAGAAATTTTCCTTTTGAAAGGGCATTCACAATCTAGAGGTCCACATGTGAAAGAAGAGGGACTAGGTTGTGCAACACTCCAATTCCAAAGGCTAGTACTGGTGGCACTGGCAGTGGCAATGAGACTCGAACATATGACATTGACAAAAATGACACAATGAATGTTGAATTTGAGACACATGCCGAAGAAAATGAAGAGTAGACTTGAAATCAAATTCAAGATGACTCTTTTACTTTATCTGATGATGAACGCCAGTTTGAGGACCCCGAGTCCATTTGGGAAATGGAAGAGATTCAAGATAATTAGTAGCTTTTAGGTATTTATATTTTACTTCATGGATCCTAGGATCAGATTCCATTGTTTCATAATGTACTTGATGATATTTTATATTGTATTCAATAAAATTGCGAATCATTGCACTTCATGATATTTTATTTTATATTGCACTTCATGAATCATATTTCAAAGTCAAACTATAGTTGATGATATTTTATGTTGTATTCCATGAAATTGTGATATTTTATATTTAATATTGTATTTTATATTTTACATTAGTCTGTACATAGTATTCAATGAGGTGTCAGATGACGGCGCCTTTGAAAGGTTAAGGCAAGATAAGTCCATAATGTCGCATGGTCGCTAAAACTAGGAACCTTAGAACCAAAGTCTAAAGTTTTGAAGTTTTCCAAACCTCCGACCTACTGACTAGAAAGATGACCAAGAAAGACTTGCAACTCAATAAAGTGAACCATCAACCATGTTGGGGAATCAGGGGGTTATGAAAATTTAGAGCTTTGTGACAAGGTTATAAAACTCTAAGGACTAGCGACTAAGGTTAGGAAAACACCAAAATCGCGACTTTGAGTGATAGAAACCACAACAATGAAACTAACCAAAAATCCATCATTCCAATTCCAATAATAGATAATCTACGACATGAATTCATATAAATGTTTAGTGGATATGCTAAGTATTCATGGAGATTGAGTATTGATGTGTGAATTGTAATGCAATTTCAATAAGATTATGGGTGCCTGGAATTAAAATCACCTTATAGTTCATATTTTAATTGTGTTAAAAGTAAAACTTGAGCATGTGCTTAGCGATTCATCACTCAACTCAATTCTTATTAGATTAATAACATATTAACAATAGTATTAGTAGCATATACAACAATGAACATCAACAATCATTTAAAGTGTATCTAGAAGTTGAAACCACTACCAGACTTTTTATTCAAATAATATAATAAATAATACAAATAATTGAACATCAACACATTACTGAAGTTTGAATTTGATCTTTTAAATTGATTATCACTGTATCACATGAAGGAATACATAGAGGCATTGGCAATGCAAAATCTTGATCAAAGAGAACTTTGCATAGAGCTGAGTTGGAACTTGGAAACTCATATTATCAAAAATTAAATCACTGCATCACCTTTTCTAGCAACTTCCACTCTTTAGGTGTTGGAATTGTCATTTGTTCTAACTGATGCTGTTTGACTTGAAGATTTGTTAACAATTCATGATTCAAATTGGAACTTGTATTGGATTCTTTAGTCAATTTTTCATTTAGGGTTAGCAATGGTTTAATGGAATCCAAATAGGTCACCACATCTTGGTTTTAAGGAAATTGGTCCAAATCAATCTTCCTTGCATCCTCCATCTTCTTTCTGAGATCATTCTTTCCAATGAATCATTCATTTTTGTCAAAATCCTCTAGTAAACCAAGCTCTGTGAAGTTCCTTAACTTTTCATCCACCTTCTTCATCTTGTTTGCAGCCAAATGCAAATATTTCTCTATTTCACACATTCTCAAACATTTTTCAATGACAAATGACAACATCATTGATGTAGCAACCCGATTAGTAATCCCTTTTGATTTCAAAACATTGTCACTAGATTTGTAGACTATTTGTTGAATTTGATTTTCTGATTTCTCTAATGCTAGCACATTTTTGTTCTCCATTAAATATTTGTTGAGCTTATTATGATGTCTAATATCATCAATCAATTGAAACATGTCACACAAATGATCAATCCCCTGCATTATTTCATCCCAGATCTTTTGTTTCATATGCCTCATTGTTTCTCTACAAAATGAAGATAACTTATTTTGACAAGACTTAATTTCATTTTTTGCTTCCATCAGCTCTGCCTCCAATCTTTCATTTCTTTTTCTCTCCTCAATTTTTGTTCCCACTGTGCATTTCCATTTGCAATGCTTAGTCTTAATTTTTCTAAAGTGGATTTTTCCTCATCATATTTCTTGTTGCTCTCATCTAGCCTTTGCTTTAGTTCATTCACTGCAATCTCATTCTACTTATCCTTTTTGCTTGTTAATGTAGAGGCAGATTTTTTAATTCTTTTTTCTAATTCATTGCTCTTGTTATCTGCTACTTTCCTCTTTGCTTTCTCATTTGCTAGGTCTACCTGTAACTTTTCAATTTGAGTCTGCAACCTTTTTTTTCTCTCTATCTTGCTTTAGCAATGATGTGTACACCAATTCATTGTTCTTCTTTGATACATTAATTTTGTTAGTATTTTTGAGTCTAGAAAAATCCAATTGAAAGTTGTTCACCTTGAATTCAGATGGAGCCATCTGATTTGTTGGTTTGTTTTGAACTATGGGAACAAGAATTGTGTACTCCATGATTTCTTTACTTGTGTCAAATGTGGGTAATACCTTGGTTGTTGTAGGCTCTGAAGTTAGAGCAGACACACTCTCCGTCAATTGCTTCTTTTCTTTTTTATTCAATTTTGATTTCTTTTTAAACTCTTCAATGTAATCAAAACCCGAGGATGTAGGAACAATGGAATGCTTGAATAGCAAAGGAATAGGAGTACTTGAAGTTGCTAATGATGTTGCAGCCAAATTAACTGGCATTGGGGGAGTTCCTGGAAATAACTCCTTTGTGGTGGATCCACTGGTAGTGTGACTTGGAGTTGGACCTATCAAAATCCTTTGCCTCTTTTGTATGCCTTGATCACTTGGTGTTTTTATGGTATATTGTGTTGTTGTCCTCTTGTGTGTAATTTGCTGTTATAGCACATGTTGACCACTACTAGTACTACTACCCATACCATTGCCACCAGAGGTAGTGCTAGTTGCACTAAGCCCTCCACCATGGGCATGTGCTAGTTGTGATTGTGTCTGACCATGAGGATGAGGATTTGAAGCTCTAACAAATTGAATTGTTTCAACTCTACTTGTTTGCCCTTGGTCTACTTTATCAACTCCAAGGCCATATTTATCAATTGGTTTTCTATGTTGTACATCTATTACTATAGAAATTGCTTGTTCTTGGGACCCCAAACCACCATCTTCATAACCCATTTTTTCAGCTATGGGTGCTCCTGTAGTAAATGCTTCTTTTGTGGCCTCACTTAAACCAAGTTTGAAATTGGCATGGCTTTCTTCTTCCCTATCATCATCACTTTCTTTATCTTCTTGTTCATTCAGATGCTCTATATTCCATAATTTGCTAAACTCAAGATCTTCTTCGTTATCTCCATACTTTGCAAGATCTCTTGGATCACCTAGCTCCTTCCTCATAGACCAAAAGGTAGTAATTTTTGATTGTGACCAATTTTTTTCTGTAACTTCCTTCTCTAGAGAATCTGGCATTTTTACTCTACTAGATGGTTTATGAATTTTTTCATAAAAAATGTTGTACCTCCTAATTGTCTTTCGATGCAATGCCATAATTTCTGCTAACAATTGTTCAAAAGAAATACCATTCTTAGTAGCACTTTTCTCCATTGCTACTTTGACCTCATCCCAAGAATCCTCGTTTCTCAAGTTTTCAAGCAAGGGTTTACTTTGATGTTGAATTCTACTTCCAACATTATTATTGAGCACAATAATTGATTTAATGGTGTCACATGGATCATACTGCTAGTAAGAGATAGCATAAAAATAAAAAAATTTCAAAAGATCATGTGCCACACTAAATGCTTTTCTCTCGAATGTCATCCCTCCACATGAAAAAGGTAAAGAAGGAAATAAGGTTTTCTTCCCCTGACCACTAAAGTGTCTTTCATCAGTACTCTGCATCTACCTTACATATTCCAAAGCAAAAACCCTTTCTATCACATGGATTGGAAGTTTGTATGGTTATACTTTTGATCCATAAAATCTTAGCACAATATGTTCTTCCATTAAGTACCAATCAGCCAATTGTATTTCTTTTCCTAGTTGAATGCAGTTTCTACATGACATAGGCAATCTAGGAATTGGAGTATTTGTAATTGCTTGATGAAATGGAGCCAAAAAATAGTCTAAAAAATGATTGTAGTTCCTTCGAGAATCATGCAACCTTATAACAGTGGTCAATTCATATACTAGAGCCATTTTTTTTTCTCAGGATTACTAGTACCATGGGGTTGAATCTGAAGCTTGTTGGTCTGAAACATTCCTCTGAATTTGAATAGAAAAAGATAGCACGAGTAGGTTGTGAACCTAAATGTCTTGGTGGAACCTCCTTTAATCATTAAAATTGTTTATGCATGGATTCGGCAATGTGCTCAATAAAATTATATTTGGCATGTGGAACACCATAATGGATATTATACACCATTTCAAGGAGGCATGCACCCACTTCCAAATTGCTATCTAGTCTGAGGCAAAATGCTAGCATGGAAATGGTATCCTGAACCCATGGTTTAAAAATATCCAAATCATAAGGAGGCTTATGATCACCTTTCAATTTGTTTCTATCCTAGACTATTCTATTTAAGAAATAATTTTTCTCCATTTCATCCACTACTTCATAATCACTAGCAAGCTTTACTAGGTCAATGTGGACATTTCCAAATTCTTCAGTTGTAAACCCCAAGCCTAACACTTTTCCAAGTTCTTCTACATTAATGGATAACAATTCTTCTTTCTATCTTTATTAACAATTGCTCTTTTGTTATCATCATAATTTAGGGCACAAACCATGATAAATTTTGGGCAAGGGAAAACCTAATGTAACATCATGCGCCCTAATCCAGTTACCCATAGTGCACTGATACTATTAACTTGAAATTGCATTTTCTTTGTAGCCTTATTCTCAGATGAAAATCTAAGTTATGAGGTAAGCCTACCATAGGTTTCAGGATCATAAATATCATGGTATTCATCAGTGAAACCTGGGGTTTTAAGCAATTTTGCATAATGTGTTTTTTTATCCGACATTGCTCTAGTGGTACTAGTGGTAGACATGCTGTTACAATCAACAATATGAAATTTGTGAATTCCCTATTAGTCCTTAATTTTTCTTAATTCTTAAGCCTTTTAACCCTAAACCTAAACTTCAAAGTTTGACAAAATAAGATCTTAAGAAACGTCAAGCAATGAAACGTAGCCACATGAATTCTTTAACTTACCCAGATTTTGAATTTTGATTCTTGACGTTGAAACTAGGTTGAAACTTGAAACTGGGTTACTGGAATGGCTTTGTTGGAAGTGGAACTGTGGAACCCAAAACTGGGTGGTGCACTGCAATGAGCAAACTGAATGACATCAAAATGTCTAATCGTTACTTATAGACTACATAGTACATAATTAGGTAGTACAATGTACATGGATGATAACATTTAAAACAAGCCATTACTAATTTACTCTTGCGTTGATAGAAAAATTTAAATCGTTGATCTTTGTTAATCTAACGGTTATAGGGTGATTCTAGAGGTTTAAGTTCGCAAGCGTAGCGCTCTGTGCATTTCATTCCGGAATGCAACTACAACCATACATCAAATGTTCATTGAACGGTTGAGTAATTTATGATATAAATAATAAATATAAAACATGTGTTTTAAACTTGTTTTAAACTTAAATACGCTAGGATTGACATCAAGGACAAGGGGCCAAAAACTTGATGTTGCAAAGGCCTTAATAAAATGAATTACAATGCCACATTAATAGCACATTGCACAACCATTAATAGCATTTAACTTACAAAAGACTTAATAAAATGAATTACAATGTCACATTAATAGCACAACCATTTATTTTATTACAATTGAATTACAATGTCACATTATTACATAGTACAAATACAAATTTAAGCGCAAGCACCAAGCTTCTGTTGGACCGCTGGTGAAAAGTTGAAAACATAAATGTGATACATGTATCTCTGAAAATAAATGGAACTTGTTAGGTCAACCATGAGCTCTCAAAATAAACTCATGAGACTTGTCGGGTCAGCCATGGTCTCTAAAAATAAATGCATGGGGAAAGGGGGCCGAATGAAACTAGGGAAATGGGAGTTGTGAAGATACAAAATGTACTTAGCCTGTGTCAGAACTAGATTGATGCAAAAGATGAGTTGTAAAATTTCTCCCCTGTAGAAGATGAGAACTTAAAATAAATGCATGGGGCTTTCCTGGTAGGCCATGGTGTCTCAAAATAAATGCAAGGGACTCTCCTGGCCAACCATGCAGATGATGAGGGGTAGTAAAACTGCTCCCATGCAGAAGATGAGCACTAAAATTAAATGCATGGGAATTTCCTGGGAAACCATGTAGACGATGAGGGGTAGTAAAATTGCTCCCATCTTCTACTTGCAGCTTCCATGAAAGGATAGCACTTATCTCCATTAGAGCTCCTCATCTTGGTTCAAAAATTGTCTAAGAAGTCAGGTAAACCAAATCAACTTCTTTCCAATTCCACCCATTCTGAACTTGAAGGAAATTGATCTTTTACTCTGTAACTACATAACTAGAGGCAAGAGAATTTAGAGCATCCCCAATAATACTACATCATCTTCTTCCTAAATCCTCATTAAGTTATTAACCCTACAAAATGAAAACCCTTATGACAATTAAACGAATGATTTTAGTTGTGCTCACTATCCTTATTTATGGGCCAAAAGTGCCACTACTAGCCTGGTCCCTTGTAAACCTCACACGTGTCACGTGTGAGGTTGTGTATAGTTACTACTGACTAGTAATAATTTCAATTTGTGCAAACCAAAAATCCAACTTAATCGTTACCTCAAGCTAGCTACATGCAAAGTTGCAAACTGTACCTCAAGTTGACAAGCTATCAATTATCAAAATCGGCAGTGCCACGCAAGCTGTCAATTTTCAAAATCACTGGATTATTGACATCACCATCTACAATTCTACAGTACATCATACGTTTTTCATTAAAAGCTATCCAATCAATCACTCTGGCTATTCATATGGAATTAATCTGCGCCACTGCCCAATACTACAGCCAAATTGAGAATTTCAATAGAATAAATGAAAGGTAGAGTACTTCAACGCATTGAAAAGAGATAATTGAATGTCTCATTTTACCTTAATCATTATCAATGTCATAATAAGTCACAATAAATTTTTCTCACTTATGATCAGAACTATATGTTGATTTCTGAAACCAATAATTAATAAAATTTTAACCATTGATTTTTGAAAATCTAACGGTTCTAGCGTTATTCCAGAGATTTTAGTTCACAATTCTAGTGCTTCAAGGATTTACTTCTAGAATACATCTATAGCCGTCCATCGAAAATTCATCGAATGGTCCCTCTTTTAAAACAAACTTTATGCATGTGCATAATTTCAAGTGGGGACATCGCTAGGTTGACGAGACTCGACCCTCAGGATTAAAGAGTTAAGATTTAAGGCTTTATCATAAAATATTTTGGTCTGACTTAGGAAATATTAAATAGTAAACAAGAGCACCGATATTTAAATGGTAAAATATTTAATGGTTCTAGTGTAATTCCAGAGGTTTCAATTCGCAAATCTAGTGCTTGAGAGATATACTTTCAGAATGCAACTACAACCATCCATCAAAAATTCATCGAACGGTTGTGGTCCATAATGTCACATGGTTGTTGAAATTTGGAACCTTAGAACCAAAGTTTGAAGTTTCAAAGTTTTCAAAACCTCCAACTCGCTGACTACAGAGATGACCAAGAAAGACTTGCAACTAAGGTTGGGAAAAGCACCAAACCCCGACTTTGGTGAATTAAGATAGGAAAGGTGGAAACTAAGGTTAGGAAAAGCACCAAAAGCGCAACTTTGGTGAATTAATATAGGAAAGGTGTCAAATATAGTGCATTTATGAAGTGAAGATCAAAGGAATATTTTAGCAAGTGGATATGACTAGAGGATCGATGGGTAATTAAGATCGGTACATGCAAAGTTTAGAAAATTATTACCTCTCAGCCCTCGATTAGTGAAGTTGTTGGAAGGTGTGACTGTTGGTCTCCTCTTCCTATGGTAGGTGTAGTCTAGCATGGTACTTGGGCTTCGTGACATGGTTTAACCGCCTCCTATGAATCTTGATCTTGTATAAATCCAACAGTTGTATCGGGGATTAACAGGTCAATCTTTTGGTGCAACAACAACCGTCTTTGCAACAATTGGTATCAGAGCTAAGGTCATAGGTTCAAATCTCATGCTTGCGCTTGGGGGGGATTGTTGCAAGGTGTGACCCTTGGTCTCCTCTTCCTATGGTAGGTGTAGTCCAGCGCAGTGCTTGGGCTTCGTGACATGGTTTAACTACCTCTTGTGGATCTCGATCTTGTATAAATCCAACGGTTGTATCGAGCATTAACAGGTTGATCTTTTGGTGCAACGACAACCGTCTTTGCAAAAAAAGTTAATAATAGAGTTTAGCATGGACAAGAAGGAACACAAAAAGTCTGAAAGAGTGGTGGTGGTGGTGGTGTAGTTGCATCAATTTTCAAATGGAGGCCAACTTCACTCTGCATTCAAGGAGGCAATTAAACCCATTTTATGGTGAAGCTTCTGACAAAAGATTAATGGGTATGTTTTATTCACTGATGGGAGGTTGGTACAAAATGTGTGGATGATTTTGGGGAAATCCTTTGGAAATCTAAGGCATAGATACAAGACTAACATGGATGTATACTCCTTGATTATAGCATGGAGTTTGGACTTGGGGGAATCAACAAGCACAATGAGAGAAGTGATGGAGATGATTGTGCATAGAGATTTCTTGGAAGGATTAGAATCAATACTTGAATGGGCAGTTCCAGGTGAAGGTTTCGACATCCCAGAAGGCTTTGAAAATGTGGAACTAGAAGGGGTAGAAAGATGCATCCATTTTGTGCATTGGCCAAAGGATGCGATTGAAAATCAATTTAGGGAAGAAGCAGGTTAGGCTGGGAAGCATTGAAGCTCTTTATAGAGCTGATAAAGGTGGAAGCAATTACAACATAGTTGAAAGCACGAGAGAAAGCAGAGGCAGAGCGCATGGAATCACATGAAAAATTGGAGGAAAAGTGTCTGAAAGAAAAAAGACAGAATGTGAGGAAGCAGAAGATGAAAGGAAAAAAAACAAGGAAAGTTGGTTATGAAACAGGTAGCACTAGTTGAATTTGTAGTTCTTGTAGGGTTTTTGTAGAATTAACGCAAGACTAGTAGTGAATTTTTGGCTTATTGAAATATGTAAGGTAGATACAAATAGTTGTGAACTAGTTTTAGTTGGGTAGGGTTACTTTTTCTATTATGAAGCATGTTAAGATGCTTTTTTGAAAAAATTGTTATAGCTGTAGGTGATTTTTGGATGGTTGATGAAAACAATGAGGCAAATAATCTTTATTTTCATGCATTTTTTTATTAGTTTGATATTATGTTTAATTTTCCAATGTCTTTTTATTAATCACTTGAAAATAGGTTTAATTCACCAATGAATTGTATTTTTTAGTTTGGAAAAAAGTTTTAATTGCCAACAAAATTATTATTTTTGGTTTGAAAATAGGTTTAATTCGCCAATCGAAATATTTTATTGCTTTGAAAATAGATTTTAATCGCCAATGGAAAAATTTTAGTGGTTTTGAAAAAATTGCATTTTGCTAGGATTTTCCACAAACCTCTAATGATTAGAAAAGATTTTCCAACAGACCTTTTTTTTCATGAAAAATTTAAAAAATTCCACTAAAATTAATATTTTTATCTTGAAGTATACAAGATTCGCCAAGATTTTACACCTTCTCCAAGGGAGGGATTTTTTAAAGTTTTCCCTGCCCTAGAGTATAACTATACTAGGTTGAATGATGCGACAAAGACTCACTAATCATCAAACTAGTTTAAAAAATACATAGTGAGGTATATTTGTATAATAAGTTATCATCTAAGCTTTCCATAATATGTTGAAAAGTGTCATGCATGTATGGTGCACTTCCCATATGTTCAAGGTTATATTAGGTGTCAAATCTATATATTACTAGCTAGGTGGCATGCTCATGTGGAATAGATGTAGCTAAGTGCTATTTAGGTATGGAGCCAAATTCAATGTAATGGCACAAATACATGTTCTACCATTTAAAGGTCACTCATAATGTAGAGGTATTGGTGTAGGAGCTAGCAATATTGTTTTTGAATGGTAATACACACCTACAAAGTTACACAAAGTTATGAAGAGTGCACACATGGTTGTCTTACACTTTATTGTGTGGGTCTATTATAATATTGTTTGCATAGGTGTGTTTAAAGCTATTCTACCAAAATATGTCATGCTTGTGTGGTGCATTTGGCACCAAATGTGTGCACAAGGGAATATCATGGCAACAAAGACCTTGATAATTAGCTAATACATTGAAAAAAATAAAAATAGGGTTTTTGGTTTATCAAAATAGGATTGACGAACCAATTAGGAACCCATTCTTCTTCAATTCGTTAGGAAATGAGATCCTAACAAAGAATTGACTAACTAACCTTAGGAGAGTCAACTCTATGGAGGAATCTTTAGATTTCCTTTTTTTGCAAGGATGGGGTTCTAATTAAACAATGCTTTGGGGAGAAAAACTAAAAATAGAAAACTAACTCTAAAATGCAATCTACAAATTAGATTTAATAGATTAAGCTCAATATTGATGGAACCAAAAATTGAAATGAAGATTACAGAAAGGCAGAATGATGTTTACTAGTCACCAAAAGTTAGTTGTTGAAGCTGATCTGGGACTCATTCACTTAGGAGTGAATGGGTCTTGAGTTAGGGTTTGTCTTTAACTTTCGGGAGCCTCTGCTATAGATCTGAATCCTTCAATTTTCCTAGGTTTCAAGTTTGAAAAGATAGAAATAAATTTTAAAAGTGAGTTTCCATAAGATGAAAACTTTTGCAACTTTGACAAGTTCTCCAATTTTTCTCTTCAAGATATCTTCAAGATTTCTTCCACCTAAATCTGCAAATACAAATTAAGAGGGAAAAATGTTTTGTTTTTGGTGAATGGGGGTTTGCCTTGGTCAAACCCAGTTTTGGCAATTAAACCTTGAAATGAAACAAAATAGGATGAAAGGAATGATGAATGAACAACTCAATGTCACAACTCACCAAACCCTTGAATGATCCTTAGAATGTAAATCTGCAACTTGCATGAAATGACTTCAATGGATGTGGATCTTGAACCTTGGATCTTGACTTAAAATAATGCTTTGAATGATTGAATGGATCATGAAACTAAAATCATCATATTAGCTCCAAAAAAACATGCATGATTCAAGAAGACTTTGATGTGACAATTGGATCTTGATTGCTGCAATAAATCTTCAATAAATTTGCTCTTGAATGCCTTAAATTTCTCTTGAAATCTCACTTTAACTCTTGTGATTGAACACTTGAAAACTTAGATGAAACATAGTGAAATAACCTTATATTTATAGATATGTGAGCTTAATTTCCCAAAATTCAAATAACAAAATCCAACATCTAAATATGGATTTCAATATGTTAAAATGCTACCTGATTAAAGTGGAAAATAGTAGGGTTTGTTAGAGTTATCATACATTAGCTAATAATTAATTAATCTTTAATTGATTATTAGTCTAATTTATTCTCACACTTTAGCTAAGCTTAGGAATGCTTTATTAGTTGAGTTAATATTAGATCATTATGTCTCATCTCATGTGATGTTGACACTTGTCACGATCTGATCCTTTCTCATTTAGGGATTTGCTCTTATAAGCATTCAACCCTCTTTGTAATTACTCTCGGATATTATTCACGGAAAATATTTGGAGCTTTCATATCTTCTTGAAAGCTTCTATAATTTTTCCTTGTTGATGAATATAGCAATTCTTGTTTGTAGATCTCTTGTGTGGAAGGTGTACTTGTTTGTTGTTTGATCCTATTGCTCATGGTTTTGTGCTTGTTTCACAATTATAACATGGTATCAGAGCACCATTCTTGTGTCTCTTGATCTCTTTTGGTGACAGGTTATTTTCTTGCAGGTGTTCATTGGGATTTGTGAGGCTGTATTATCAACTTCTACATGGTACCATGCCCCACATGGGGAGTGGTGGGGGTGGGCCCACATGCCCCCCCCAGCCAAATATATATATTTAAAAAAATATATATATAAATTTTTTTTATTGTAAATTTTTTTTATTTTTTTAAAAAACATTTTTCTTTTCAATAAGGCAAATTGTAAAAATGAGTTGACGGCCATTTGGCTATCAAATTTAATGCCATAGACTGTGTTTTTTGCACTTTGGGGGCTATTTTCTTCTAGAGGCCATAACTTTTGCCCACGGTGTCAAAATCGGGCAAACTAGATATCATCGAAATGAGGATTCAAGGTACTTTCCAGTGGTGTAGGTATTTTTTGAAGATTTTTTCTTAGGTACTTGATATTTTTAGTTAAATTCAGATATTCTTTTTTGGGGTTTCCTTCAGTGTTTTTGACATAAATTTTGCATACGATGTCGAAAATAAGCAAACGAGATATTGTCGAAAAGCTGTTTCTGAGCTCTTCATAGTGGTATAGGTGGTTTATAGATTTTTTTATTTTTGTTTCTTTGTAGAAATCCTTCTTCTCAGCTGTTGTCTTTTTTGGACTTTATGGGCTCACATTGCATGTATTTATCATTTGTAAACACACTTAGATAAAGTGCCTCAACTTTGTATGTGTAGTATTGGGATTTTTGCTTATCACTTTGTGCTTTGTTGTACTTGTACTATGATATAAAGTGCCATGGGGGTTGATGTTTTCTTTTGTTTTCCTTCATACCTTTCTCATGCATATGTGACTTTTGTTTTCACATCCTTTATACCTGCTTGTACTTTCTTGTCTGCACCTTTAGATGTTCTTGATTCCTCTTCATGCACTAATTTTATGCATTCAGTTTTAGTGTACCTATCATACCTGTCTCTTGTCAGCATTATGGGGGGGGGTTTCTATTGTTGGTGTTAATGCTTCTTTGGTTTCACTTTGGAGTGAGCTATGTATACAATATTTGTTCCTATGTACTAGGCAGATGCAGTGGCTGGTTACCCATGCATTTCGGTGAGATGGAGCACTTACCATATGGACACTCTTGCATTCCTTTTTTTAGCATTTAAACATTCATTCTATGACAGTGTTTGCAGCTTCTTCATGCTTTCGTGATGTTTTCCATGTTCATCCTTTATTCCTATCTTTTGGGACAATTTCTTCTTGATTGGAGGCTTCTTCATCCTTCACTCTTGTTTGGAGGCTTCTTAGTCCTTCATTGTATTTCTCTCTTTTGGAGAGGAGTTTTTCCCACAATGTTTCCTCCTTTTCTCCTATTGTGAGAGATCTTTTACATTTGTACATGGGTACCTCATCTGGCCTTAGTTGCTAGGACCCGTCTTTTCTTTCATCCATTTTGTCCTTAGTTTCTTAGCTTCTCCCTAAAGTTCATCTTAAGGGGGGGTGTTAGAGTAATAGGTTGTTTACTTGATTAATTTAATCATATTGATTAATTAATTAAGTCACCTTTACTTTATTTCACTTAAGCTAAATTTAGGAATCTTTATTTATTCATTATTAAATTAGTCATGTCGTCTCATTCATTATGATCTTGACACTTGTCACATGCTAATTTAATCCTCTTCCTAGGGTTCTCACCTTTAGGGTTTTGATCTCCTTTCTTAAGGATTGTTTCTTTGTAATTATTATCCTCTCAGGTAAATCTTTTGGGGTAATGCATCTTTTGCTTCATGTTTGCAAAGCACCATTCTCGTGTCTCTTGATCTCCTTTGGTGAAAAGTTTTTTGCTTGCAGGTGTTCATTGGGATCTATGAGGTTGGACTATCAACTTCCATAGGATTTACCAAAATGAATTGATCAAGATGATGAACCACTATGTTTTTCCACCTAACACACAATTATGTGAGTAAGCAAATAACAATAAGAAACTAACCCTAATTATTATAGAAACTATGAGGGGAGTTTTGAGAGCTTAAAATGGTATGTACCTTGTTGCAAGAAGCCTATTTTTAGGGCACAAAGGACTCATTCACTTTTAGTGGAAAATGGGTCCCTATTAGGGTTTATGAAACTAAGCTAGGTAATTTTCCTTGATGTCTGCACTCTCAAATCCTCAGTTGTCAACTCTCAAAAAACTATAACAAATTATGTAACTTCAATTCTTTGTTCTTGCACTATGAAGATCAATCTTGGAACTTGACAACTTTTTTACTCTTGCTTCAAACTTCTTCTCCACTTGAACTTCAACCTATAAATCTGCAAATACACATTCAAGGGAAGAAAAACTTGTTGATTGTTAGTGAATAGGGGTTTTCCTAAGTCAAGCCCTTTGTAGGTAATTAAACCAAATGATGAAATAATGAAATTGAAGCATGAACATGAAATGATGCAATATTAATACCTTGGAAGTTGTCTTGGGGTTTCAATTTGCAATCTAACACGTATTGGCCATGAAGAATGTATATATTGATCCTTGAATAATATGTGAACATTGATTTCAAGTAAATCTTCAATGCTACATCCACAAACTTAGCTCAACAACATGTAGGAATGTACTATGCCTTAGACATGATGAAATGCTCTTGAATTTTTGTGATAAAACCTTGATAAACTACCTTGAAATTCCTTTGAAAATGATCTTGAAGTGTTCTATAATGCTCTCTTGAAGTTGCTAGGATGTATTGTAAACTTGCTAGGAGAAACAATGTGAATTAACCCCATATTTATACTAAATCAAGAGAATAATGTCAACATTCAAAAAATTCAAGCCAACACCAGATCTTGAAATGAATGTGTTATTAAAATCACGCCAAAATAAAATTCTAAAAGGGGGTCCTGATTAAGGGAGGATTGATTTGCCACTTAGGGTGAATGGGTCTTGACACAATTTTCTAGGACCTTGCCTTTGGGGAATGAAAGTACATAAAAAAACCATGTAGAATTTGCAAATAAATGGGGGTCCTATAGAGGGAGAACCCATTTGCCACCTAGGGTGAATGGGTCCTAGCACCAATTTATAGGACCTTGATTTTCCCAATGAAATGTTATGTAATTTGAATTATGGGTTTCAGGATAGATCCTCGGGAGGTGTAACAAATAAGGCTTAAATTTGAATTAAAGGGGCTAATTAACTCTAATTAACCACAATTAATTAA
This sequence comes from Sequoia sempervirens, assembly GCA_007258455.2. Lineage (NCBI taxonomy): Eukaryota > Viridiplantae > Streptophyta > Pinopsida > Cupressales > Cupressaceae > Sequoia > Sequoia sempervirens. Next base: position 186,811 of record VDFB02376510.1, read on the forward strand.
GAGGTCCCTAGATAAGTGTGAAAGTGTGTTACAACACTTTACAACACCTAAAAGAGGGTACAAATTAGGTACATTTTATTAAAAGGGCGTCCAAGATCAATGTGAATGTCTTACAACACATTACAACATTAAACCTAGGAAAAATTAGGTGAATTCAATGAGAATTATTTCCAAATGAAGTAAGGAAAAAGGGATACTTTTTCCGTTCCCCCACTTTAGTGAGAGGATGACCCCATGTCAAACTCACGCTAAAGTAGACATTCAAGACACCTAAGTATGTAACAATAACAAATATACATAATCATACCTTGTCAAAGGCCAAGAATAATAAACAAAAGGATCAAGCACAACCATTTCAACATGATGTGGAATGAGGTTGTTTGTCTATAACACATGTTGCTCACTTTGAGGTAGTGGAACCTTAGTATGTCCACTAGGCGAGTTATCCCAATGAAGTGGCAAATGAGAGAATCATATTAGCCTCTCATACCATACCGAAGTTATCCTCCTAAAAACTTCGATAATGAACCACAATGTACTTTTTTTTGTAAATGCTTTTGTAATGTCATGTGAAATTTTGTTAAAGGGGATTTTGCTTCGTTCATGTAAGGTCTTCTTCTTATGGAACATTGTGCCTAATGTCTCCAATAGAGGACAAGCCAAGGGTGTTAGATCATCACTCATGGGATGCCTCATTCACATCATGCCATGAAGGTGGATCGTACACTCTTGGAGGAAATCAAACCCAATGACACCACCAAGAAGAGGACACATCACTAAAAAAAAGAAAAATCATGCCATGAAATATGCCGAAAGATGTCATCGATGTATGCCCCCACTTTGAAGTGGTTGCTACACTATTACTGTGAGTAATTGCTTTAAAGTAGCCAACGTTTTTCCTAAGACATGAGAGATTTCCTCAGAAAACCCTATTCCAAGTCACATGTTTCCAAAATAAGCTATGTCATGAAATAGGAAGGAAGGGTTTCCCCCACAACTACATAAGGGATCTATGGATTCAGGGTCAATATGTATTTGATTTAATATTGTCATATAGCACAAAACTATCATCATTCCCCAAATACTCATAAAACTAGAAGAATGACATAAAAAGAGAAAAAACACAGGAAAATCCTTTCAGGTCAACATGGAAGAGACCTAAATGTCTTGACGCCTTGCGTCATCCCCAAAAGGAAAAAACAAGACAAATGAAAGAGATAAAAGAAAATATTTTGGGTCAACATGGAAGAGACATGAATGTCTTGATGCCTTGCATTATCCCCAAAAGGAAAACACAAGATAAATGAAATGATTATGACATATAGAAGAATGAAAGGTACATATAGGGGAATACACAAAAAGAGAGAGGTACATCAAATGAACCAACACGGGGGATCACATTACGCACATGCAATCACATAAAGAAAACATGAAAATGCAAAAGAAAAGTTAGGCACATGCGAGTCAACCTAAAGCAGGTCATCCACATCCCAATCTCGGTCGGTATAAATGAAAGGTGGAAAACTAGCCAAAGGGACAAGAGCAAGTTTCGAACTAGGTGAAGCACTAGGTTCAACACTCTTTTTATGAGATTTGGCATTTAAGTTCATAGAAGAAGAAAACAATGTATTCAACTCATCATGCACTTGTTCATCAATCTTTGTAATTTCATTGCCATCATCTAGATTTATCACAACAACAGGTCAAAGGATAATGTCCATGGAATGTTCTTGTTTATGTTGTGGCAGGGGTATAGAGTCATCATGCATTTCTTTGGGAAGATTTAGGTTTTTATTTTCTATGTTCTTGTCTGCTTGAGTTTGTAATCTACGAGCAATAGTACGTCGTCTATTCCTACGCTCTCTGGTACTTCAATTTCATTTCAATATATTGTCAATTTGTGTTTGTGTAAGAGCGGGGTTTTCAATCATAGATTCCTTCTCTTCTTTGGGAGAATAGAAGTGTAGACATCTAAATTTGACCACTTCCACATGGTCAAAATCGTTTACTTTATTCATCTATTTCATCAATATTGATTAAACAATTTATTTAATTAATATTTCATCTTCTGCCTAAGGTTCCTAAAGTATTTAATTGAATAATTAATACTTTACCTTACCCCCCTTTTCCTCTCTAATTTAAATAAACATGTCAATTTTATTTAATTTAGTTATTTGGCTTTTTAAAATCAATTTTAAATTCCTCCTTTTTCTCTCTCCTTGTCACATCCTCCATAATCCTCTTCTAATATGAATTAATTTAATTAATTCATGATTAGGATGTGCACACCCTTAATCAAGGATTAATGTCACATCCTCCAACTTTTCCCACTTCCTTCTAATCATCTATTAATTTTCTTAATCATGTATTTGCACAACCACAATCTCATCATCCTGCCACATTTAGCATATCCTTTTGGTCAACCTCTTACATACTCCATATTTGACATTGAATCTCTTTCCCATGTGAATTTTTAATTCATATTTATTCATCCAAGATTTCTCTTTTCCCCATGTGAATTTTTAATTCACATTTATTCTTTCAAAACTCTTTATCCCCATGCAAGTTCTAGAACATTTGACTTGTCACATCACTCATATGTGCCAAGGTCTTATAGAACCTTTGACCTCTCACATCACCCACATGTGTGAAAATCCTACCCTTTTGAGAACATTGTCTTACCCACTAGATTCTTCCAATCATGTGAATTTTTAATTCACATTTATTTCTCCAACTACTTTCCTCTTCCCCATGGAGATTTTTGAGGAATTCTAAAATTTCTCAAGTGTCACTTTCATTTTCACTTGGGGACAAGAAGTTCCTTTTTGAGGAAATCTTCTCATCTCCCAATGTACTTTCAAGGTACATGTCCTTCTTCCACATCACCTACACCTCATCACATCCTTGGCCATTTCACCTTCCACATGTCAAGATGTGAGGGCTTGTGAGTCCTCAACTCACCATAGCCCTTCATTTGGCCATGGTGGCTCAATTTTGACCATTGAATTCTCTAGAGAATTCAATTACCTCTATAAATATCCCCTCTTCTAATGCATTTAGAACACTTAGTCATTTTTACACCCACCTGCTCTCAATTTTCCAAGCCAAGCCATAAAATCATCACTAACATTAGTATCTTAGTCCAATTGCATTTGTGCCATTGTATCTTCATCAAGCTTCCATTATCTTGCATCTATATTGTCCATCTTGCATCTACCCCTTCATTTTATAGTCATCCAAGGAGCATACAAGTCAACAAACATCAAAGGCCAACCAAGGAGCAACATAAAAGGGTATAATACTTATGTTATTGTTATCTTTTCTTTGTGTTTTATTCCTTAGGCTAATCATTTGAAGTGATTCTTGTGCTTTCCTTTTTGCATTGTTATTTTGCATACTTAGGTTAGGGTAAAACACTAGGCTCACATTTCTGACACACCTGGTGGGACCCACAAACAGATTTCATCTTTTCACATTTTCTGTTGTTTAAGTTCTTTGTAGGTTCAGGTCGTAGAGGGGTGAATTTTCCCAAAGAACTGTTGCAGAAGGGCGAACTTGCCCAAAGAACTCCTGCAGAAGGGCAAACTTTCCCAAAAAACTCTTGCAGAAGGGTGACCTTTACCAAAGAACTACTGCAGAAGGGCAACCTTTCCCAAAGAACTAGGTTTTCTGAACATTGTTTGCTCACTGCTTGTTGCAGAAGGGTGAACTTGCCCACATAATAGTGTTTTTTTGTATTGTTTGCTCACTGTTTGTTGTAGAAGGGCAACCTTTCCCAAGGAACTAGTTTTCTGTAACTTTTTTTGCTCACTGTTTGTTGCAGAAGGGTGACCTTTCCCAAGGAACTGGTTTTCTATAACTTTGTTGGCTAACTGTTTACTGTAGAAGGGCGACCTTGTTCAAGGAATTGAGTTTTCTGAACTTTGTTTGCTAACTGTTTGCTATAGAAGGGTGACCTTGCCCAAGGAACTGAGTTTTCTGAACTTTGTTTGCTAACTGTTTGTTGCAAAAGGGTGACCTTGCCCAAGGAACTAGTTTTTTCTAACTTTGTTTTCTTAATGTTTGTTGCAGAAGGGCAACCTTGCCCAAGGAACTGGTTTTCTATAACTTTTTTTGCTCACTGTTTATTGTAGAAGGACAACCTTTCCCAAGGAACTGGTTTTCTATAACTTTGTTTTCTCACTGTTCATTGTAGAAGGGTGGCCTTTCCCAAAGAACTGCTATAGAAGGGTGACCTTGCCCAAAGAATTGCTGTAGAAGGGTGACCTTGCCCAAGGAACTAGTTTTCTGTAACTTTGTTTTCTAACCGTTTGTTGCAGAAGGGTGACCTTTCCCAAGGAACTGAGTTTTTTGTAACTTTGTTTGCTCACTATTTGCTGCAGGGGGCATACTTTCCCACATCATTGTGTTTTATAAACCTATCTGCTAATTGTTTGTTGTAGAGTGACAAACTTGCCCACAACATTGTGTTTTATAAACCTATCTGCTAACTTTTTGATGTAGAGGGGTGGACTTTCCCACAACACTATGTTTTTATAAGCATGTTTGCTAACTGTTTGCTATAGAGGGTGGACCCACCCTAAATAGAGCATTTTGGGAGGTAAAACAATTGTTTAATCTTCATTTTTGCTTCACTTTTTTGTCATTTTTAGGTTCTAACCCCCTAACATTATCTGTTGCAAGGGTATTTATGTTTTTTGCTAATGTTTATGCATTTTATTTCATGATTTCCAAAGAATGAAGGATAAAACAACTAACATTTGCTTGCAGGACAATTTATTTGCTTAGTTGTTTAAAGCTTTCCTTGCTGTTTTCGTTAATCTAGGAACATAGTTTAACTAGGGGGAAGTGAAATTTTCTATTTGTTGTGTCTATAAATCTATTGTTTTGTGTTACCCAAGGAGGAATTAGTTGTTCATGCTTTCCCCTTGCACTTTGTGTGAGCCTGGGGAGTAGCTGAAAATGATTAGTGCTTTCTTTTTAGTAGGACCTACTTGGGGATTTCATCACCCCAAGGGACAATCCCAACCATGCATATCAACAGGGTATAGAAAGGGGGGAGAGCCAAAGCTGTACCCCAATCCAGTCACATCATGTCTGGTGGAGTGTTGAAGCTAGTGTGATACCTAGCTAGACGTGAAGAGTTGGTTTG
>VDFB02376511.1:0-21083 GCA_007258455.2 Sequoia sempervirens
TAATCAATTTCCATACTTGTAACAACTAAATTAGATACACGTTCGTAATCAGCTGAATATAGTGGATCGTAGACATCGACATTCTCATCTTCAACAAAGGAGGCATTGATATTAATTGTTTCATTTCCCATTGTGAAACATACCCATCTCTAATATTCTCACATTGATCAATATTTGCATTTTCCTCAATGCAATCAATACAAAACCATGATTTTTCTCTCACATTAATTGCATAAGGCCTACTACTCCTCGTTGTCATGATTTGATGCAGATTTCTAATACCATGAATTTCTTGACAATTATAAGGATTTGATCGATCAATATCTGTTTAAATTCAAACTTGAAAATTCAATTTGAAATCATGTATGTACTTGAACTTTGAAATTCAATTTTTTAACAAATTTTGACTAGGCATGTACTTGTAACTTCCCAAAAATACCGTGTGTTGTATGTTGAGTCGCGAGCAGAACAATGACTTTTGCACCATTCAACAATTTCATTTGCATTCCGTATGACATTACCTACAAGTTACACACAAGTTGGCACAATTTGTCACCTATTACTTTCAAGGAACTTAAAAAGAATTTAATTTAGTTTTTAAATATATATATCTAATCTTGTAAAAAATATCAAGCTAAATTGGACATATATATATATATGGTGAAAAATTTACATACCAACAAGTTCATGTTGAAGAAGTTCACGCTTCACACATGCTCTTGCTCCATCATGCTCTCCTTTTCCACGTCCACTCATAAAATTCTACAAAAATTTGGTGTTGCATCTAGCATGTTGACTGCTTAACCAAACAAAGGCTTTTGCATACTTAAATTGTCTTATGAAGTTACAAATAATTAAACAATTGAAAACCAAATTATCTTCAAAAAAGTAATTATATATATAGATTTAAACAATCAAACAATTTAAGTCTCAAAGTTAAAGGTACAAATATAAATTAAATAAAAATAATTTAAAAACTAATGTACTTACCAACACATCCATTAGACCATATCCAGTGTTGTTCTTGATTTATTCCACGTCATCTTAGGTCTTCAAAAAACATTTTGAAACAATGAGCTACATAGCTTCTATCATGATTTGTATCATCACTGATATAAAAGTGAACCTCTTTGATGATAATTCTATCATCTTTGCTACTTTGTATTCCATTGACCGCTAACTCTGCATGCCTGTAGCAAACTTGCACAAAGATTGCAACTTGCTCTGAATGATAATATTGACTTTGAATCTCAGTTTGAGGACTAAATGTATAGTTCTCAAAGAAATCTACAATAGAGAGAATACAACCTGGTGGAAAACAATTCTTTGAATAACAAAATTGCTTAGATTGCCATCTTGCACCATGACAATGTTGGATATGTGGATATATGATATTGCGAAATTTACTCATGAATTCATTGTAAGGCAATCCACTCTCTTTGAGAACAATTTTTTTGGCCTCAACTCCTAACTTCATTAAGTATGTCTCATATTCAAATCTCTTCCAAGTAACTTGCATTTCATTATTGTCAACATGTAAAAGATTCTTCAAATCTCCACAATCATTACATACATTTTTTATACATTGAACGTTGAATTCATCCGAATTTTCTGATTTTTCACATAGAAGAGACTTCACAAATTGTGTTGTGCTTCCAGGGATGGCTAAATTTTGATCAATTGTTGCCATAGATTTTCTATATGATTGTAGGTGTAGATCAAATTCAACATGATTTCAACAACAAGAAGTTTCACGTACTTTATTTATACGTACAAATGATGGTCGTAGTGTTTCAAACATCCTTTGACAAATCTTCACATTTAAAAATTCTTGTTTAAATGCTTCAAAAGTTCACTTTATGTTGTATCTATAAAATGTTTTGGATGAGAAATTTTTGTACCATCATCACCTATTATTTGTATAGTATCCCTTCTATTGGAAGAAACATGAGAGTGGGTGGTCCAATATTCAACTACTTGTCTCTTTACATCTTCTGAAATTCTATCTTTTCGAGGAACCCTACAAATATTTACCCATTTTTTCTCAATTTTTCCATCTATTTCATCTCTCTTTTCAATATATCTTTGAACAGTTCTCCTAGAAACATTTAGTAATTCAGAAATTGCTTGAACTTGTCTTCTATATGATAATTTCTTACTAGAAATTATAGTCATCAACACTCTACGTGTAGCACTTAAATCACTAGACTGACTCTTCTTTTCAATACATTCTAATGCTTCTTGCAGGTTTTCAACAATTGTTTGTTTTAAATTTGATGACTTTTTCCTATTATCAACCCCTAACAACTCCAAAATAGGGGTCATTTCTTTTCGTCTAAATAACTTTGCAATTAACTATGCTCTTCCAATTAGAGATTTCTCTTCAAAAAATTCATCCCATATTTTTTTAGAGTGTAATTTTAATGTGCTTTCAGATAACATATCTTTAGATGAAATATTATTGAAAAGAGAATCTTCATCCATCTCCATCAAATTTTCCATACCATAGTCCAAAACATTTATATTAGTACTAGGTTTAGTTTGTTCTTGTACTTGTACGTCACCTTGATCATCAATATTTTCCATGGGTTGTTGTTCAGTAGATGTTCCTTCATCCGCTTTTCTCTTTATTTGTCTTACTCGTGTTCGATCATACTTCCTCGATCTAGCCCTTGGATTTTCCATCACAAATTACACTCAAATTTGAATTTGTGCCTACATACAAATTTGTACACACATGAGCTTTCCATGAAACATGTACATGTAATATAGCATAAATATTTTAAAAATCTTGTAACTAGATGCAAAACATAAACATAAAATATTTAAACAAAAGTTTTTAATAAACATAAACATGCAAAACATAAAATATTTTTAATTGAATAATAAATATATTTCTATAAATATTTCTTTGATGTTAATATTTTAATAAAAAAAATAGTGAAAACAAACTTCAAATGCATTTTTCATAAAAACATAATCAATTAAATAAGTTGAAGATCAATACATACCTTAAAAATATCTCTCCTCTTCTCCAAATGCCTTTTTTTTTTGTGGAAATAAGTCTTGTAAATTTCAGAAATTATAAACCTTCTAAAATGTCGAAATAAACCTTCTTTAATCTAAAATAGTCGAGAAATTTTTGAAATATTTGTTATTTTTGAATTTTTCTAATTTGAGAAATTAGAAAGAAAATAATTTTATTTTATTTCAATTATTTTCGGTCGAGTACTTATCGGCCAATAAGTTTTCGACCGATTAGTTTTCAGCCGATCCATTACCAGTCGAGAGGGTTTCAGCCGAAACCTTATCGGCCGAAAACAAGTCAGCCGAAAATGCCTAGTTGGCATCCTACATGGCAGCCAACTCATCATTTCTCAGAATTTTCTGAAACATTCATCTTTGGTAGAGTATTTCTCTAGTCAGATTGATCTTTTTGAAAAAAAAAATACCCTTTTGTAGAGCTTGAAGTGTAGAATCCAAATATATAATTTTTATAATATTTTGATTAGTTTTAATATGTTTTATTTTTAAAATAATGCAAGTAGGTTTTAAAAATAAAAAAAGAGGCTGATTAGATATTAAAAAAAAGATAGTAAAACTTATTAAAATGTTTTAAATCTTATATGGGGCATAAGAGGAGAGAGTCTACTTCAAAAGGGTATGTTTTGTTTTTTGAAAATGATTAAAAAAATTGAAATTAGTTTACGGTCCGTGAAAACTATCAAATTCTGACATGTTTGACTTTAAAACGTTATTATGAGAAAAATATACATCAAAATGTGATTTTTTTTTTCCATGCACAAGATATTGAAATTACCTATTTGGAAAAAAAAAATAGGGAGAAATGAAATTTTTTTCATTTTGTTCTTTACGGCCCATGAGGTCACTCTTTTATGAAATTTTCAGCATTCTAAAATTTGTCCTTAAATTGATAAAAAACATAATAAATTTTTTTTTTTTTAAATTTTAAAAATTACAGGAATAAACTACACCAAAAGTTCTACATTTTATTAGTTTACACCATTTTGAAATTCAAAACATAAAGACCACTTTTATGTGGTCGAAGTTCATAATTTTTTTTGTTGTTGGTTGATTCCTTTATAAAGTGTGACACAGGTTTGTGCTTTTACCCTATCAACATCCAATGGCTACAACTTGTGACTAGTATGAGTAGGTAGCATTAGTAGGTCTATTCCTAATTTTTTTCATTCTTCAATGGTCTTGAAAGCCACGTGGCTGTCATGACCATCAAAAATGAGAAGGACCTTGTTCGTCGGTGAAACCCCATCGGGGATAATAGCTACAAAATGGTCTAACCATTTGAAAAATAGTTCCTTTGTCATCCACGCATGTTCTTGGACTACCATCAATGCCCTGATCTCATAATTAATGATATAGTTCTACATGTGTCTCTTTGATTTAAACAGGTAGAACCCGGGAATGCTTATCCTAGCTGTACTTACACAAGCCAACACTGTGATCCACTCTCTACTTTTTGAAACCAAATGTGGTACACATTTTGTACCCAATTTGGCAATAACTCTCATGCCATAGTTCCTACCAGCCTGAATACTAGTCTCATCGCAATTCCATATTCGACTTGGTCCATAGTGGTTAAGGTTGATCAAATTCTTGAGGTTGTCATAGAATGCTTGCATGACAAAAGCACAAACCATAATTGCTTTGTCACTGTCCACTCCTTTAGCTATTCTAATTGTCAAATCTGGGTGCCTTCTTCGAAATCCTACCCACCATGACCTCCTGAGGACCCCATTTGTGAAAGGATTGGGTCAACTTGTAGCTATATGGACAATTGTGGCCCAATTTTTCCATGTAATTGCACCATTCAACAACTTCAATCTCCTCTTCAGTTAAAATTGTATGTGGACCCCTCCTCTTCATGGTGGTGCATCCTAACAACCACACCCTCAAACAGTTAGGTGGCATACCCCACTTGATTGTTGTTGCCTTGATTGACATGTTGTGTTCTTCAAAACTCTTAACTGCTCCTTCCATATCAGCATATGCCCACTGCCTAATGGGTACAGGTGAGGGCAGTTGCACAACAGGTTGAACATTTGGTTGAATAGGAGGTTCGGCTTCTGTTGTCTTGGTTGCTTCATCCGTAGAGTCAGGAACATCTTCTGGTCTGGGATTTGCAGGAACTTCCTCATCAAAGCGTGTTTGTAATGCCCCACCACGCAACCCTAGGGGAAGTTGTAAACTACTAAACAAATGCACAATTTATTTATTTTTTGTTTAATTACAAATACATGTAAGATTACAACACAAAGCCAACAATCCCCTAAGGTTACGAGACAAAGATTATTTAAATCACAAATTAAAACAACATGCATGAAATGAAACATAACAACATTCACTTCAATAATTAAAGCACATACATTCCATACATGATATTTTCATTTAAGACCATGAGATCCTTCATGGTTACCAATAACAAAAGTCTTACAATTACAATTACATCACTCATTCCCAGAATGAGGTAAATCAATAACATGATAGCTTAATTACAATTTCCACCTCGATAACAATGAGGGGTAAAAATAATACAAGAATGACTAACATAAAAGAACCAAGGTAGCAACTGGATTCCACGAGCTCTCCAATATGAAAGGCTCGTCCACACGAGCAAGAGCCAAAAAACAATAGAGTAAGGTGCACGTTCCACCCAACCAAGTGATACCTGAAGGCTCACCCCCGTGCTAGGAGATAGTAACAAGGATTTTAGGTCAAGACCAACAACCTCTAAACATAGGCAACATGACTCAACTAAAAAAGATACAAACATGACATCACATGACACAAAGGTTACAATGCTTCCAGATTTTAAGTAAATGATCACATCACAAATACAAACATATTGTTGACTTAGGAGAAGTGTCATCACAATGTCGCATGGGATATCCTGGCAAGTCTTCCTAGGTCTCGGCCCCCATCTTGGGATATCCTGGTAACTTCTAACGACTCCCGGCCCCACATGCAAACCAATGCAGAATCAGTTATCTTTTGAAGGGACAAGATAACGATCTTTCCATTCTAGGCCTTCTCGTCTCATCCCAAGTCTATACAAGCACTTGTGTCCATGAGCGAGGCAAAATTAATCTTTTTAAATGTTGGTACCACCTACACTAATCAATTGGTTTAAGTTTTCACTGAATTAACTAAATTACATTGAGATCTCCTGGCACCACTTTGTGTGTCGGCCCTCAATGTAAGCCAATTCTCTAAGACAACATCTGGAACTATACCACAACCAAAGGGTACTCAAGTGCAACCTAGGGATAATGAATCCCTAATCACGACATGATGTCAACATAGCCCGTTCATGATAACTGGGTACAACACTGGACACAATTACGCACTACCCAAGGCAAACAAGGTCGATCGACATGACAGCAACCCCAAAACATAGTAGACGGTTCTATCTAGAAGACTTACAAAATCTTACTCAAATTCCAACAAGAATGGACACCCAACGACGAAAAGAGGCTTGCAAACAATATAAGGTAATCTACATTAGGATTTCGTAATTCCAATCATTCATCGCATTAGTACACTTAATCAAATTAAATAAACTATGTTCTTGCACAATCACATGAGTTTAACTATTTGTTTGATTCTTATTGACACAATACACACAATAAATTAAATTAATCTTTCTTTTGATATACAATGATTTTCCATAAACAAATTTTCATCTATCCCTTACAAATACCTTTTCTCTTTTTTAAAAAGAATAATTCACATTTAAATATAAATAATAATCACTTAAGCATACATTATAATATAATATAAATATATTATAATACATATATTATATATAAATAATTTTAAATTATTATATACAACATATATATTAAAAAATATATATAAATTATATTTTAATTGATAAAATAAAACATTGATTTCCAAATTTCATATTATATATATTAAATATAAAATATATTATATGCTTTATATATAATAAATATAATTAAAAAATGGATTTTATATTTCATAAAGCATGACCATTAGGTTTCGGCCGCGCCCTGTCCTAACAGGGGATGCAGCCCCCATGAATGGGGGCGGTGGCCTGTGTAGGCAGCGACGGCGCTGCCTCCACAGGCGGTCATCGCCATCCATGGGGGTGGCCAAGGGCTTGAAACCCTTTCCTTCCACCACGCATGGTGAACACCAAATGAAAAAAAAATGATCGCCATTCACGGATTGGTAAAAAAAATTCAACTAGTAAAAACATTTTCTGGGCAAAAAAAACAGAATGAAGAAAAATACGAAATTCTTTTATTTCTTCAAAAAATTTAAATTAACGAAACTCATAAATATATAAATATATATATATAATAAATATATACACATAGTCATAATAAAATGACTGTAAAAATACTTTTTTTCAATACCCAAATTGGGCAAATACTCAATCTAAGAAATAAAATAAATTGCCATTGAAATTACATAATTTAACACAACAATTTAAAGATTTCTCATTCCTTTGCAAATCAAAAAGAAGATTTTTCCAAAGCAACCACAATTTCATAAGAAAATCCATTTGAATCCCCAGGTTTGTTTCAAATTTTATGTTGAAAGTTTGATGATGAATTTTGAATCTTTTTGTTTCCACAATATTTTGAGGATTCTTTTGTTCAAGTTTAAATGGAGATTTTTGTTGGGTTTTCTTCCTCTAATTCACAATTGAATCCAACAGTTTGAACACTTTCAAAAATAAGATTTTCAAAAATAAGAAATGCATAAAATTTCAAACATTGCACCTTATGTTTTCTCCAAGCTTCAAATCCTTCAATGGAGATTTTCCTTTTCCTTTTTCAATTCAGCTTCACCAATCTTCAATCTTTTCTTCCCAATTTCTTCCAAGAATTTCAATCCAAGTTTGCTCTCCAAAATTGCAAATTCAAAATTCAAAATAAAACAACAATTACCTTATGCAATCCCTTCTCCAAATTTGTCAAACCCCTAATTTTGAACTCACCCACCAAAATTTATTGCTAAACTAGATATTTTATTTTTTCAATTTAATAAAACAATTTCCATTTTCCATTGAATTTGCATAATATTTATTTAAAACAAAGTTCTATTTTGCAACCAAAAGATAATTACATTTTCCTTTTTCCACAAAATTGAATTTACCCATCTACATTTAAAATCATTTTTGATTTTATTTCAAAAAGGAATGCAAGGCAATTTCTATTTTGATTTGATCTCAAAATTTAATAACGCTAACACAACATTTTAATTTAATTTATCAATAAATAAATCTAATCCATGATTAGATTATTTATTGATTGAATTAAACTAACTAATTAATTAATGAGCACTCCTTTATTTATTTTGACAATGAAATTAAATAAAACAAACACCATTTTTCTTGCAAATTTAAATATGCAAGTAAGGAGAGAAGAGGCAACAAAGAAAATAACTTATCCCAACTAACAACCCGATGACACACTATGGCTAGGGTGATGTCACAACACAGAAAACCTAGCTACTATCTCCCAATCGTTTTCCGTTGGACAAGGGACATGCTCTGACCTGTAGAACTAGGTGGAGTCGATGTCCTGTACCTGCATCCTGCACACAATACGAGTGTCGAACATGCATATAATATATTAAAACACACCGTGAAGAGGAAATCGTGGAATCACAAGGCGCTCGCATGCAAGTGATGTGATCTTGTCCCCTTCACCAATACAACGTCGCTAACTGACACATCTAATCATCACTGATATAATCAAAGCATGAACATCAATAATTCACACACATGCTAATTTAATCCATAACATGTCATAAAGATAACATCGGAATAAAATAACATCACATCCAAAATATAACTTTCACATCGTTTAACAATTAGCTATCAATAGTAATTAAGTTTCTTATAACCAACGCATAACAAAGCAAAAACATACATAACTAACACTATTTGATCAAAGAACAAAATGGAGGGGTGTTAAGGCCAACAAAGTGCACCCCATGAGCTACTCTAATGGCACGCTTTTCCTCTCTTCCTACAACCCTTGTTGTCCTTTTCTAGTAGGTGCCATAATTTTCCACTCTAACCTCACAGATGGGATGCTATGAAAATTGAATAAATTGTTATTAGTAACAAAGCAAATATATGATTGTCATCATAGATATATATACAATCTATTAAGAACATATCATTCTATGCAAAAATATATATTCAACTGATTAGTACATATCATTTTCCTTCAGGAAGCTTCATGTGATTAAATTTCATGATTATGTCAAAGATTTGACAAGATACCCATTAAATTTCATGATTATACTTGGTGAAAAATTTCATCAATGTTCTATTTAAATAACATTATACATGTGGACATTTCCATAGAATAATGTCAAAAAGGCATAGCAATCAAAACCGCCGATGCCATAGATGTAATAATTCACTAGGATCATTTTCTACTAGTCACTTGTAAATATAAATGGATTACAACAAACCATTAATGCCATAATAATAAAATGATTTAAACATGCTAAAATGCACTCAAACATCATCGAATCCAACAAAATCCACTGTTGAACAAGCAATCTTGCGTGTGAAGAGAGGTGGATCAAATTTTTGTCTACACACATGTAAACTCTCTACATGCTTGATATGATGAAACAACACATGGAATGACTATATGTATGTGTGTGTGTGTATGTATGTATGTATATTTAGTACGATCACGAATATATATCATCATATTTGCAACAATGATATATTCTTATCAGATTATATATATATATATATATATGTATGTATGTATGTATATCGATAAGAATATATCATTGTATTTAGAAAGAATGATATATATTCTTATCAAATTATATATATATACAATCTATTATGATGAAACCCTACACATTCTTATCATATTATATATATATTTTTCTGCAAATTGTAATCCAAAAACTAGTCAATAAATTGGGACAAAAATTGTATACCCATTCAAATTTATTATTATTAAAGAGGGATTCAAAATATAACTGTGATATGATTAAAAAATGGGTAATGTTGTTATTATATTTGATGTATGCTATAATGTTACTATTATTATCTTTGATTTATGATGAATGCAGATGAAAAAAATGTAACGAGGATATGATTAAATAATGGATAATACTAAGTTGAATAGTTGAGTGAAAGAAAAATTATTTGTATGCTTGAGAATATTGTAAACACTGAGTACATAAATATAAATATAATATAACTACGATATTATTAAATAATGGATAATGCTAAGTTGAACATCTGAGTGAAAGCAAAATTATTTGTATGCCTAAAAATAATGTAAACATTGAGTACATAACTATAAAAGAGTATATTGAATAATCAAACATACAACATAAATGTAAACATTATGCCTGATAATAATGTAAACACTGAGTATATTGAATAATGAAATAGACAACAAGAATGTAGAACAGTATGCCTAAAAATAATGTAACCAGTGGGTACTTAAATATAAAATATTATATTGAATATTGAAATAGACAATGTAAATGTAAAACAAAGAGGTTGAAAATAAACATTAAGTACATAAACATAAAATAGAATATGAATAATGAAACAAACAACATAAATGTAAATCCAGTATACTGATAAATAAAAGCATGAATTTACTTATTCTAGGTGTACCAACTTGAATAAGCTCCCTTTTAAGAGGAATGTGTAGAAGTTGCCTTAGTAAGCTTTGAATTCTGTAGAGGATATTTAGTGAAAGAAAAGGAAAATTCGTAATGAAAATGACCCTAGAAATTCCCTCTTATAAAATCATTCAAATGTGTAAATTGAATGCATTGAATTGTGGTGGTTGAGTTGCAAATTTGAATTTTTGTGGGAAAAAATCTATCATTTAATTTTGCAGTGGCCATCTATGCCTAAGTTATGTTGTGGCCTTTAGGAAATCAATTTTATATTTGGTTTAATTGTCAAAATAGGTGGCTTTATTAAATTCAGTTAGATATATGAATTATACTATATTTACTGGTATATTAGGGAGCCTTACACCATTAACTATCTATGCAGGTACTAGAAGTAGATGGAGTTAATGCATGAAGATGTGAACGGAAGTGTGGGTGAATGTGCAATTGATAGTTCATAAAGATGATCAATGTTTTCTATTATGCCAAAATGTGTAATGCCCTGTCTTGTTACCTAAAGAATGATGCATTGTCTACGAAAGTGTAATAATTTTTTTTAAAGTGTATTCATTTACTTAACTTATTGCAAACATTCCCTAAGTAACGCGACGACACACTACTTGAAAATCCCATAGATGACAATAGTATTAAACATTGCAAGTATTTAATTTACAAAAACTTAAAAGCATACATTGTATAATATTTAAATTACATCATTAAAGATATAGAGTACAAATAAGATTCTTTCATACATTGCATTTGAAATAGCATTACAATACTCATTTTCCAAATGAGGTAGGTAAAATAAAGTTTAAAAATACATTTTACAAATGCTCACCTCATTAACAATTGAGGAGTGATACAAATAAAAAGTTCCCACTGATACAAATAACAAAGTACATATGTCTAGATACAAGCTCTCCATCCATGAAGTACTTGTTGCCACGAACAAGAACTGGGGACCCAACAAAGTAAGGTGCACATTCCACCCAACCATGTGGTACCCGTAGGTCCACCCCCCATGCTAGGAGATAGTAATAAAGTTCCCTAGACATAACCTTCAAACCCTAGACACAAGTACAAACCATAGAAACTCTATACAAGTACATACTTAACTTATTGGTTACATTGCTTCTAGAATTAGGATAATCAAATATGCTAAGTTCACAAGGTTACTATTATTTTAGGTGGAGTGTCATCACAATGTTGCATAGGTTACCCTGTGTTTCTTCCTAGGTTCTGGCCCCCAACTTGGGTTACCCTGGTAACCTCTTACGAAACCCGGCCCCACATGCAAACTGTTGTAGAATCAAATATCTTTTAAAATAACAAGATATTGATTTTCCATTCTATGCCTTCTCAACTTATTCTCAAGACTGAACTAGCCCTTGAGTCTATAAGCGAGGCTTATTAATCTAGTTAAAGGTTTAAAACTAACTAGTGTTTTTTTTTAGTTTTCACTGACTTAATAACTATACATGAGTTACCTTGGCACCACTTTGTGTGCCGGCCCTCACAAAGAGCCACTCCCCTAAAATAACACAAGGAATATAAGTTCACTAACTAAGGTAGACAAAGTGCACATAAAAACATCTTGTATCAAACAACTCATAGCAGACATCATAACCTGTTCATAGAATCCAGGTATCTATATACCATACAAAACCATGTTCAGTACCCTAATTTTTTCAAAGATATGAAGCCATTAAAAAATTTAACTCCCCTTAAGAGATTACATCTAGAAGACTTGATAACACATATAATCCCCAATTTGCCCAATAAGATTTCAAAAATAACTTAAAATAATTTAGGCACATAATTATCTAATTTTAGGATTTACTAAATCCGACCAAGTCCATAAGAAATAGCAAAAAAAATTAAAACTTGATTATAATTCCTCTCTCAAGAATAAAAGAAGTTGTATCATTTAATCTAATTTTCACTTTCTCAATTTCACATAATGAAATAATCATCAATTTGTCTAATAAAAATATTTCATTTAAATAAAATGAAATTTTAATCCATACTCTTATTGGTTGCTCCAAAATAAGATAATCATTTAAATAATTTTATTCAAATAATTATTTTATTTTATTAATTATATTATTTAATTATTATATCTAATTGCATTTAATAAAATTTCTATCAATTAATAAACATATATAATATATATAATATATTATAAATATATTATATGTAAAATATATATTAAAAATATATTATATAAAATAAAAAATTAAAATTTTAGATTTTAAACTGGATGCGATTTAAACAAATCACAGCCTTTGCTGCATAGCAATCCCTCTGAGGGGATGACTGCTACGTAGCCTTCCCCACAGGGCCGTAGACTGTGTGCAACGCTGGGCGTTGCCCACAGTCTGCCTCCCTTGTGGGGCGGCTGTGGTAGCCCCAACCCCCACAACATATACACTAATTTTTTTTAACAATTATTCCTTTATGAATTTTGTTGTACGTTGATGTCATCAGGGATTTTTTTTTATAATCATTTTTTAAAAATAAACTTTTCACAATTCAACCTGAAACAAATTTTCAATAGTGCATAATTTATATACATAAAATTTTGAATTCTAAAGTAATTGTTGGAAGAATATAAAATTAACAATTAAATACTGCAGGTACATTTACCAGAGGTTTAGGTTCTCAAAATTTTATCAAGATTTTCTATTTCCAAAATAGAGGGTTTCTTTTCAATCCAGATCCCCAAAATGTTTTGTACAGGAAATAATTAAAAAGTTTATCTCATGAGTTTCCAATTTCCTCAAACTATTCAATAAGTTTTATTTACTAATATACTGAGATTTTATCTGTTTTCTTTTGTAAAATCTTCTGTTGTTTAATGATTACCCTCAGAGTTGCTCTCTAATTTCATTATAAAATCTTGTTTTGAAACTTAACATAGAGAGAACAAATTTCTACAGAAATATTATCAATATACTTTCAGTGAGAAGAACAAAGGCTTCCATAAAAATTCCTTCTATAGGAAATTTGTTATTTAACAAATTTTAACAAAAGAAATTCTTTTACAGAGGCAATCTTTTCAAAAGAAAATAAATTAAATACATAGGGAAATACTTGTATTCCTGTAGCTTGAAAAATTTGACTATAGAAGAGAAGCTTTGTTTTCCTGATGCGTGCAATCATTCAAAGCCCTTCCAGAACACCAATTTCCAGAAGAATGCAAATACTAAACCAGAAACAATCCCAAAACTTCTTCTAGAAATTTTTAAAATTAAACCCAAAAGATTTCACCAACAATATTTCCAACAGTTCTATGTTCTTTTCATTTCCCGTGAAGAGTTTTTTTTGTTTTCCCCAAATCTCATAATATCTTTCCGAGAGAATCCTCAACAAGAAATTTTTTAATAAATTTAACTAACACACATGGAAAGAAGAAAATATCTTCTAACAAACTCATGGGTAATTCTTTCTTTTCTTCCTTATCAAGAATTCAATTTATTTAAAGAATTATAAATTCAAAAATCTAATTTCCTTTTCAATTTATTTCATAAATAAAATTCCATTCCTCACAAAGCAATTAATTTAAATTTAATCCATTCTCACAAATAAAGTAACTTTAATTTAATTAATTAATTAATTTAATTTAATAATTTTAATCTCAATGATTAAATTACTTAACCAAATAAACTAATTTAATTAATTAAATAAGATATAAAGCTTTTATTTACAACATTTAAAATTAATTTAAATAAAACATTAATTTAAAAAGAACATTAATCTATCATTAAATTAACAAAATTTTCCTTTCATAACAAATATCAAAGCTGGCACAAACAAACATCAAAATGTCTAGAGCCTAAATTGATGACATCTTGTATTTGGGTTTGAGACTAGACTAGGAAAAACCTTGTTACTACCTCCCAATCCAACATTTCCATTAGTCTTGACAAGCAGCTCAAACTTGAGAAACCCGAGGTGGAGTTGGTGTCATGTACCTACAGTCTCCACCTGTCAGACAAACATACATACATATATAATCCATGTTTCAAACACAGCGTGTGAGAGAAAATCACGGAAATCACAGGGCACTCGCGAGCAAGTGATGCAACTCCATTCTCCACACCAATACACATCACATCAAACTAAAAAAATAAATAACAATTAATCTACCATAAGCATATAGATAGCAATAACATTTGAAGTAAACATCTATGCTAACATAAAGCATGTCATAAATAATTATCACCATACAGTGTATCATCATATCACAAAATAAATCCACTATCACTCTAAATTCAATGATCAATACACCAAAACAAAGTACCAAGGTCCATCAAAGTGAAAATATGCTAACAAAAAACATAAGCAAAATGGAGGGGTACTACATCCTCCCCCCTAGGATTAGGCTTGCTCCTAAAAGCCTGTGAATAGATAGGGATAAAGCTCCCTCATGCGTGTCACATCCTCCCAAGTAGCAGATGCCTTATGAATAGGATCCCATTGGACCCTCACTTGATCAACATCTTGACCCCTAAGAATGAGTCTCTGACACTGAAGAATGGCCATGGGCTCCAAAGCCAGCTGCCCATCCTCTACCTATAACGCATTCCAATCAAGTACATGAGAAATGTTGGGATGATATGGTCTAAGAACTGATACATGAAAAAAATCATGAATACATGACAAACTAGGTGGTAAGGTGAGTCGATACACTATAGGACCAATCCTTTCTAGGATCTCAAATGGCCCAAAAAATTGAGGCACAAGCTTAGAGCCTTTTCCATAACGGATTGGACTCTTTCGTGGTCACACTCGAAGAAACACTTTATCACCAACTGAAAACTGTTGGTCCACTCTATGTGCATCGACATAATTCTTTTGCCTATCCTGAGCTACTATCAAATGTTCTCTAATACGATCAACCTGTTGCTCCATGTCACGAAGCATCTCAGGACCAAGTAACACTTTATCCTCAAGTTGATCCCAACTCAATGGAGTTCGACAAGGACATCTGTATAATGCCTAAAATGTTGGCATACCTATGGAACTTTGATATCCATTATTGTATGCAAATTCCACCAAGTACATATAATCCTCCCAACATGATTGTTGGTCCATTGCATACATTTTAAGCATATCCTCAAGAATTTGATTAACTGTCTCTATTTTTCCATCTGTTTGAGGATGATATGTTGAACTACAACTCAACTGTGTACCTAGAGCATGTTGTAATGAAGTCCATAGGGTTGAAGTAAATACAGGATCTCTGTCAGATATAATCCTATGAGGAATCCCATGCAATCTAACTATGTCCTCCATGAATATCCTAGCTATAGATGAAGCATTGTAAGATGATCTAATAGGAGAAAAATGAGATACCTTAGTCAATCGGTCAACAATTACCATAATGGCATCATGTCAACAAGATGACATAGGTAAAACAACTATGAAATCAACTGATATAATATCCCATTTCCATTCAGAAATGAGATGTGGCTATAATAATCCAGTGGGATGTTGATGCTCAGCTTTCACTCTCTAGCACTCAAGACATCTTGATACATAATTAGTGATATCGCATTTCATACCAGGCCAAAATATAGTTGTCGAAGATCCACATGCATTTTCTTAGAACCTGAATGAGCTGAGTACGGTGATCGATGTGCTTCAGTCATAATCAATGTACGAAGACCATCTGAATGTGGTACATATATACAATCTAAATGTCATAATAAACCATCTGGTTCAAGGGTGTACCCTATAAATCAACCCTCAAGAGGTCTACTTGATTCAAGCTCTGTCTTCACCTCCTGATACAATCTATCAGTAAGAAGTGCTGCTAAAATTTGACCCCTCAAATCTACTTCCAGAGTAATAGCAAAAATCTCATGTCGACGATGACTAAGAGCGTTAGCCACTACGTTCTCTTTTCCCTGAACATATTCACCTCAAAATTGTATTCACACAAGAACTCCATCCACAATCTTTGTCTAGCATTCAAGTTAGGCTACGTAAATATATATTGTAGACTACAGTGATCGGTATGAAGTTCAAAACGGTGACCCAATAAGAAATGCCTCCATCTGGCTAATGAATGCATAATTGTGGCAAGCTCTAAATCATGAGTGGGATAATTTAGTTCATGATCTTTGAGTTTGCGATCTACTCATAAGCGACCACACGCCCATCTTGCATCAGTACTGCTCCCAAACCCTCCAAGGATGCATCAGTGCAAACTACAAAATCCTTAGTAGGATCAGGAACAATTAATATAGGCACATTAGTCAACTTTTCTTTAAGTTTCTAAAAAGCCAACTGACATTGCTCTGTCCAAACAAATTTCTTCCCTTTCCTCTAAAGAGAAGTAATGGGGTGACCAATCCTAGAAAACCCCTAAACAAACCATCTATAATAACCAGCTAGACCCATAAAACTATGAACTTCACCTACATTAGTAGGCACAGGCCAATCAACAATAGCTTGAATCTTTGAAGGATCCACAACAATACCCTTCCTAGATATAACATGACCAAGGTATTTCACCTCAGTCTGGAAGAAGTCACACTTCTTCAGGTTTGTATACAATTGATTTTCCCTTAAGCACTGCAATACCTGTCTTAGATGCTCTTCATGTTCCTTCATATTTCTCGAATAGATCAAAATATCATCGAGAAACACAAGAAAAAAATGGTCAAGGTATGTATGAAAGACACCATTCATCAAACTCATGAACACTGATGGTGCATTCGTTAACACAAATGGTACTACTGTGAATTTGTAGTGCCCATAACGAGTCTGGAAAGCAGTTTTATGAATATCTACTTCAGCAATGTGTAATTGATGGTAACTAGATTTCAAATCAACCTTAGATAAAACATTAGCTCCCTTGATCTAATCGAAAAGATCATCAATTCTAGGTAATGGATACTGATTCTTTATCATCACTTTGTTTAATTGACGATAGTCAATACACAATCTAAGTGATCCTTCTTCTTTACGAAGATGACAGGTGCTCCCCATGGAGAAACACTTGGATGAAAAAAACCCTTATCTAAAAGTTCCTCTAACTGGATATGAAGTTCTTCTAACTCCTAAATAGTCATTCTATATGGAGCCCGAGATATCGGCTCAGCTCCAGGTACTAGGTCAATTCTAAAATCAATGTCTCATTTTGGTGGCATCTTGGGTATATCATCAGGAAACACATCAGCAAATTCCCTAAGGATAGGATGATCATCAACAGATATCTCTCGACTCTCTCCTTCTTCCAAATCAATAACTGTTGTTGCAAACAGTTGACAACCCTGACAAGGACATCTCTTTAATTGCATAGCAGAAATCATCCGCAAAGAAATAGGTCTTTGAACACCTATGATTTCCACCTTCGCACCTAAATCATTAATACTTGCACTAACTATCTTAAGTTGACAGTCAATCACATCATGCTGATATTCTAACCAATCCATACCTAAAACTATGTCATACGATCCTAAAGGTGTAACATGAAGATCCACTAAGGTAGATAATGTACCAATTCTAAGTTCATAATTATGTACAAGGTTCTCCACTGCTACTTTCACCCCAGAGGAATTCTACCTGCCACTTACTACCTTGCTTTACTACCACAAGACCACATCACTCAATGATGGTAGGTGAAATAAAGGAGTCAGTAGCTCTAGAATCAAAAAGAATAGTAACACTAACTTCCTGTAACTTACCTGAAGTCTTGACCACTATTTTTTGATGATCGGCTTGGTGGTTATTAACCACACCATAAACTATATGAGAACATCCTGCATCACCAACTGTGGGCTTAGAATTTGTAGGTTGTGGCCCAAATCCTGAAGAACCTCTCATAGGACACTACCTAGCAATGTGTCCCTACTGACCACACGAATAACAACCAGTACCCCTACCAAATCCTCTGCCACCCAAAGGTGCATTAGATTGCTGAAAGCTACCTCTACTAATAGTGGACTGTGCACTCTAAGCTGGATGATCCTGTCTATTGCACTTATTGCACCACCAGTTGTGATTCTTTCCTAATTGAGGACTATTACCTTGTTGAGGTTGTGAATTATTATTCTTTTGAGGAGTACGCTACTGCTACTGCTGTCCACCCTTAGTGGGTGTTTGTTGGTTCCTAGAGGAACCCCCTATTAGTATCTGACCACCCCGTGGACCAATACCTGCTATAGGAGCACTACATATTTGGACACCTGTATGTCCACCTAGTGCTAAAACCAGATTCTCTTCCACAATGCATGCTTTCTCTACTACAACTTCCATAGTCTTTGGTTCAAAGACTCTAACTCCTCCACTAATGTGGGCATTCAAACCCCTGATAAAATGTAGTACCAACATCACCTCATCATCTCCAACTCCTGCATATTGTTTGAGTTCATAAAATCTACATTCATACTACTCAACAGATAGAGCCATCTAACGCAAATCGTGAAACTCATTAGCTAGTCGTTGCCTCCACTGTTCAGATAAGAACTATGCTCTAAACCTCTCCAAGAACATCTCCCAAGAAACTAACCCAATCTCTAAATAGAGCTTCTACTCCTCCAAGCGCCACCAAGTAGAGGCAAAGCCTCTCAGATGCATGATGGCACATCTAGCCTGGGTATTGCTACCGTATGGGTGCATAGCAAAACATCTACCCAAGTCTAATAACCAGGTCTCTGCCTCTAAACCACCACCTGTGCCATCAAAAGTAGCAAGGAATGCCCTCAACAAATCCCTCATATGCCCTGCAACTATGGCATCCTACTCTATAGTACTAATAATCATCCTAGGAGATCTATCATGCTCCCTAACCACCTCCTGATCAACTTCTTGCCTTGGACCAAGTCTAGAAAGAACCTCTTCTAGTAGGGGATGCAACTGAGCTCCCTCAACATCAAGTTGTATCAGAATTTGCTCCTCACCTATATGTTCCAACCGAGGACTCAACTGTTCCACATGTTCACTCTCGTGGAAGCTCTGAGGGGGAGTAACCTAAGGGATTGGCCACCTCAACCTCTACCACAACCTCTAGTATGATGCCTACACATAAAACAAAAATGAGTCTCAGATACTGAACAGACAAGGCTAACAAAAAATGATAATACATACTAGGTCAACCTAATGGGCTCACAATTACCCAGAGCATCTAGTGTTAGAACCTTTTCTCTAATACCAATCTGTAATGCCCCATCTTGTTACCTAAAGAATGATGCATTGTCTATTAAAGTGTAATAATTTTTTTTAAAGTGTATTCATTTACTTAACTTATTGCAAACATTCCCTAAGTAACGTGACGACACACTACTTGAAAATACCATAGATGACAATAGTATTAAACATTGCAAGTATTTAATTTACATAAAATTAAAAGCATACATTGTATAGTATTTAAATTACATCATTAAAGATATAGAGTACAAATAAGATTCTTTCATACATTGCATTTGAAATAGCATTACAATACTCATTTTCCAAATGAGGTAGGTCAAATAAAGTTTACAAATACATTTTACAAATGTTCACCTCATTAACAATTGAGGAGTGATACAAATAAAAAGTTTCCACTGATACAAATAACAAAGTACATATGTCCAGATACGAGCTCTCCATCCATGAAGTACTTGTTGCCATGAACAAGAACTGGGGACCCAACAGAGTAAGGTGCATGTTCCACCCAACCATGTGGTAGCCGTAGGTCCACCCCCCAAGCTAGGAGATAGAAATAAAGTTCCCTAGACATAACCTACAAACCCTAGACACAAGTAGAAACCATAAAAACTCTATACAAGTGCATACTTAACTTATTGGTTACATTGCTTCCAGAATTAGGATAATCAAATATGCTAAGTTCACAAGGTTACTGTTATTTTAGGTGGAGTTTCATCACAATGTTGCATAGGTTACCCTAGTGTTTCTTCCTAGGTTTCGACCCCCAACTTGGGTTACCCTGGTAACCTCTTATGAAACCCAGTCCCACATGAAAATTGTTGCGGAATCAAATATCTTTTAAAATAACAAGATATTGATTTGCCATTCCAGGCCTTCTCAACTTATTCTCAAGATTGAACTAGCCCTTGAGTCGATAAGGGAGGCTTATTAATCTAGTTAAAGGTTTAAAACTAACTAATTTTTTATTTTAGTTTTCACTGACTTACTAACTCTACATGAGTTACCCTGGCACCACTTTGTGTGCCGGCCCTCACAAAGAGCCACTCCCCTAAAATAACACAAGGAATCTAAGTTCACTAATTAAGTTAGACAAAGTGCACATAAAAACATCTAGTACCAAACAACTCACAACAAACATCATAACCTGTTCAAAGAATCCTAGTATCTATATACCATACAAAACCATGTGCACTACCCTAGTTTTTTGAAAGATATGAAGCCATTAAAAAATTTAACTC
>VDFB02376512.1:0-22553 GCA_007258455.2 Sequoia sempervirens
ATCCAAACATCCCAATATCTAACTAAGTCAAAAAAACTAAGTTGCTGGTTCTGGTACGAGTTCAGATACGGGTACGGATGCAAGTATGCTGGTACGGGAAAAAAAATTTCTTGGGTACAGGTACGGGAGTATATATATATCTAAGTAGCCGGTTCGGGTTCGGGTTCGCGGGTTCGATTCACCGGTTCAGCAAAATTTTTTGGGGGGTGGGTTCGGTTCGTCTTGGGTTCGTTAGTACAAATTACAAAATATGTAAAAAATATATATATATATATATATATATATATGCAGCCTAGAAGCATGAATTAGGATTAGAATATCACATAACGATAACATCATATAAACAACAAAACCACCATAAACTTGAATGTCATTTAAAACATGCATGATAAATATTCATTGTTCAAACTTCAAGTTCAATATTACAACACTTTCAAAGTTTTAATCATCATATGGATTCTCTAGATCATCCATATCAATGTCAACATTGACATTAGATGAAGTAGGAAGACTAGATGAATCACAAGTAGTGCCAATGGCACCATCACTAGCACTACTATTGTGCCCATGCTCCTGTTGGATATCCTCATCCTCATATGCAATATGTTGGGAACTGCAAGCATCCAAGTCAGTATCCTCTGGCACTATATCCCACAACTTCGTCTCCCCTTCCTTGTAGTTAGGTTGTTTGTGTGAAAGGAGACACAAGTTGGAATGCACATATACTAAGTTCTCCGCTTTTTTTGACAGCAATTTATTGCGCTTTACTGAGTGGATGAAAGAATATGTGCTCCAATTCCTCTCAGATGCGGATGAACTAGCAATCTATGAAGACAAAGTAAACAATTAAAAATTTATAAATGGAATTATGAAACTTTTAAAACTAAAATATGAAAATTTATTAAACTTACTTGTGATAAAATTTTGATTGCAAGGGGCTGCAAATTTTGGAAGTATTGTCCATGGAAGTACCACCAAGAATGAACATCCTTTAAGAACCTATCACGGGAGGCATCAACATCTAGATGATTTGAGTGCACAAAATCAGTGAACTCATCTGTGACTACACTCCGCAAATCTCGATCAGGGAAGAGTCTCACAAATGCTGCCTTGTACCCTTCAGCCACTTCTAAATCTCTATATGGAGGAAGCCTTCCTGGTTGTGAAAGAACCTGAGAGCTGTAGTATTTTGGAGTCAATGCAAAGGCAAGAAGGTGTAATGGAGTTGTCATTTTGTTCCATCTTTCTTCAACAATTGTATGCACTTGTTTGAAGAAAGTCTCTTCAGGGTCTTGCTCTCTTGCATTTATGGTGCACTTGATCTTCTCAAGCATTGAGTCTATACCATCATATATTTGTCCAATGCATGGCTTGTCCATGTCAGTATAGCGAATCATACTCAAAATGGGCTCGGTGAAGCTAAGGAGATACTCCACACGATCCCACCATGAGTCATCTAATATCATGCTCTTAATTCTTGTTGCTCTTTCAGTGTTGCTTTGCCTCCATATAGACCAATTGGTGCTAATTACCATGCTAGAAAGTGCTTGCCTAACTTTCACAAGTCGTCTCAAGACGATTGTATTAGAGGCAAAGCGGGTTTCTGCAACCTATTGCAAATTAAAAAAAATAATTAATATTTAAAAATAAACTTTAAAGAAGAATTTAAATTAGATTGAACAATCAAATTATGAAAATCAGAAAATGACAAATGTAAATATTACTTCTCTTACCTTCAATAGCTCCAATTTTGAAAATGTTCTAAAGATCCCTTGAGACAAGTGGTGGTTGGTGACGAACATCTGAATGTCCTCAGCCTCAGTATACAATTGTTTGATCCATTCAATTTTATTCCCAATCTTTTGCAGCATAAGATTGAGTGAATGGACCGCACAAGGTGTCCAAAAGATATGTGAATATCTTTCCTCAACCAACAACCCTGCAGCTCTACAATTCTTTGCGTTGTCCGTTACAACTTGAACAACGTTGCGGGCTCCCACTTGCTCAATGGCTGCAATAAGAATATTAGCAATAAATTGCCCATCTTTTACTTGCCCCTCACAATCCACGGCTTTCAAAAACATTGCCCCTTTAGGGGACACCGCTATGACATTGATCAAAGGCCGATTTTTTGAGTCCTTCCAACCATCTGAAACAATGGACACACCTGTCTCAACCCATGAATCTCTTATAGGCTTCAATGCATCTTCAACCAACTCAACCTCCTTTTCCAATAAAGTGCTACGCACCTTCTCATAACCCGGGCCCTTGTACCCTTTTGGAGCTTCATTAACCGTTCTCAACATCTCTTTCCAATATGGAGAACGAACAACATTAAAAGATAGTCCATTGGCATATATGCATCTTGCTACACATTGGTCGGCAAGGGCTCTACTCTCATTTTGAAATGCAACTTCCAAAGGTCCCTTTGCTCTCTTGTTTGCAAAAGGTTGTGCACTTTGAGCTTGAAGATTTGGAATGGCCATAAATGGGTGGTCTTCTACCACAATATTGGGATTGGGATTAGATGGGGGCTGCATTCCCTTTGATTTTTTTTTTAACAAAGGGTGATTTCCTTTTTGGGCTTCCCGTTGATCTGCTACTTCTTGCTCCATAATGTATTTTGCAATTGTCTCAGGTTGAATAGGGGCATCTTTCTTTCCAGGGCAAGGTGAGATGCCTTTTCCACTTATGCCACACAAATGTGCTTTCACCCTATGGTATGAACTAGAATATTGAACATCACACCCACTGCATTTCCAAACATAACCACCACCACCTGGAATCTGTCTTATCATTTCAACATACTGCCATAGAGGAGAATTTGCACTTGTTTTGAACTTTGGGTTTGGTTTAGCTATGGAGCCGGAGGTAGAACCCATTGACATTGTGATTCCTATGGCAATTTGTTTTGCAAACAACACATTCAAAATTTGAATGAAAACAAAATATAATAATTTTTTAAAAATTAAAACCTAGCTCTTTTGAATCTTGCACAATGTATACATTCATAGAAGAACAGAAAAAAAAAGATGCAAAACAAAGTTTCTGTTTGTAAAACAAAAAAAAAAAGAATGAAAAAATGAGAAAAAAATGAGAAAAACATACCTTTTTGCAAAAATAATCTTCAACAATCTTTGTAGCAGCCAATGAACACTTGCAAATCTGTAGGAATGGCACTGCAATCGTTGTAGAAGCTTCAACAATCAATATTCAACTCCTTTTGTCAATCCAACAAGTTAAAATAAGAACTCAGCCTCTTGGCATGAAAATGCTTGTTTGCAAAACAAATGAATGAAAATGAGGTAGTTTAGGTGTTTAATATGTTTTAGAGGTCACTTTTAGGGTTCCCATGGGCGTGGGTCAAAGTCAAAGTGAAGTAAACAATAAAAAAATACAGAAAAAACGCCTTTTTGCCGCCCAAACGCGTGGGACTGCTCGGGTTTGCTTTGGATTCACCCGGGTTCTGCTCGGGTTTGCCCGGGTTCTTCACCGGTGAACCAAGGCCCAAATGCAAGGACCTTGGTCGAACCCACAGAGGGACCGGACCAGGACCCAGACCCAGTGCGAACCCGGACCAGGACCGAGCCCAGAACCAGGCGAACCGGCTACTAATGTACTCCGAATAATTAGAAAATTTCAACAAAAACAAAGACAAAACATTTACAAAAAATCATGAGTTGCATAAATCTAGGGGGATGATTGAAGTGACCATTATTGAAGTAGCATTGGGTGCAGTTGGAAGAATCTCTGATGTGAAGACTTGGCACCATTGTGTGTGGGCATTTTGAGGTTTGTTGGGAAAGTAATTGGTGCCCAGTTTCCATTTTATTAACCTTCCCACGTATACACTGGCAAAATGTGATTCAGACTTCCTTAAAAATAACAACAGCGGCCTTCTAGTATTCCCCTTATGCTCCAGTGTCCCTATTTTCTGAACAGTGGTCAACCCTTTTAAAGCTGCGATCAGAAACAACAGGTCACAAAGAGTCCAGACATATTCAACCTCTGCCTTTTAAATAGCTGTGATACTTTTTGGAAATATTTCAATTTCCAGTCAACACTTCAAAATCTGCACATCACTCTCCCAGCACCCAGCGGCTCCCTCCCAAGTCTCTGGTGCCTTTTTAAGGCTTACACACCAACGATATTTGCTGGCAGCTGAGGTTAATAGAATCCTATCTGCTGTAGGAGTCTTCCAAAAGTTGGGTGATTACCTTTTTAAGCCTTCGAACACTACCGTATGCTGTATGGTAAGTTTATTACAGTCCAAGAGATATTAGGACTCCTTCAAAAGAGACCAGTGATGAATTTGAACCTTTCCATACCCTATTCTAATTGGTACGACATTCTTAAAAATAGTGGTTGGGGTAATCTCATAATGCTATGCCATTGTTGGGCATCAAAAAGTCCACTCTAGTTTCTTCTGTAATCACAATTAATCTCTGTATCTATATTTCAGAACTTTTCAACTGGAAAGAGCCCAAACAAAATACCTGAAAATGATATCTCGATATTTATAGACAACTTAGACTTGCAACTGATATCAGATATGCCAAATTGAAATCTTTAATTATAATTTTTTAAATTGTCCATTTCTGCACACTGGTGAACTCCGGATAAATCCACTCTGTATTGGCTAGGAAGAAATCCATCTCTAAAACTAGCTTTCCCTTAGGGTTTTCATCCTAGGGTTTTATTTGGAACAATATGTCCAAACTTCACAATAGAAAAAAAGTGAATTTGCCAAAAGATGAGCATTTCTCCTTGCAATTCCCTTTTTATATCTCATTTTTGAACTTTTGAGAAATTATACCTTATTTCCCATAAAGTGACCTCTTTTAATTTTTAATTTGGCTTTGTGCCTCGAAATAAGTCACTTTATGATAAAATGTTAAAATTTATAATTTTTTTTTTAATTAAATATAAGATGCCTGTAAAATAATAATTTAAGACAACTTAATTTAATTAATTAAATATTCCTTTGCCAAAATCCTAGTTAGCCTATGGGAACTAAATAGGCTAAGGGTCTTCACCAAACACTCACTCTTGAGAAGGGGACCTTACAAGGAGTGAGCTAGTTTTAGAGTAGCAACAATGATAGCATCGATCTGGTCTGAATGAAGCAATCCTCTCGAAAGAACCAAGAGCTAAGTAGATATCTATCACTATCAGATAGAATTTGAGTCTATGTATGTAGAAAATAAGGCAGAAGATAGTCTTTAAAGACAATGGCTAGTCAATAGAAGCCTAAGCAATGTTTTGAGAAACAGTTTGCTTGTACTTGACAATTGCTGTAGCATGAGATTTTGGATCCTCTCAGTATAGGCCCAATCAACAGATCTCAAGCTAGACCCCCAAACTGCAGAGCCATATTGTAAAGTCCCTAATTAGGATTTTTTGGAATTATTTGAAATTTCGTGATTTTTTTTTGTTTATTGAAGATTTAAACATTATGCTAATCTATGAAATAGAAAACTCTGCCCTATAAAAATCAAATCAACTGCGAAATGCAACCTTTGTATTCTATATTATTTTAATTATGACTACTTTTTTTAATTTTTATGTTTTCAGATTTTATACAATCTTTTTTTATATGTACAGATTATAGAATTTACTGTCATTAAACCAAATGAATTCAAATAGTAAATTAAGGAATTAGAAAATAACAATTAATTATCAGAATTTGATATCCGAAAGTTAGATTAACTCACCGATTAGTGGCCTGCATGAAATTACAATGGGGAGACACATTACTTAGTTGTGGCAGTTTTCCAATACAGATCAATTTGCCATGGAGTCCTGTGATGCAATTTCTAGTTTAATCTGCAAGTATATTAAGGATGGCAAGCTAGCAAAACCCACTCTGATTTGCTTTAGTCTAGACTAGTAATTTAACAATATGATGCTGCTGGGTTAGGTGATTGACCAGCATAAATTCCAAACTGAAATTATAATTTAGGTGCACCAAACTTCCGGTATAGTCTAATTAAATTCACAGAATGATTCTTAATTCACAATTAAACTATGGTTGGGATCTAGGTGATAATATGAATAGAAGGTTGGCAATGTATTTACCAATAATCCAGAATTCTGAATAAATCTTTTGAACAACAAATAACCTTCTAGGTTGCCCAGTCCAGATCAAAAATTCGCAATAAATAAAAGCTCAAAGAGGTGCGATTATATAATAAATCTATTTAATTTAGTATTCACCATTCTATGAGACGCAACAATTTAAAGCACAATGTTCAATTAAAATAAATAGCAACCATTGACCAAACTGTTGCACAAGAGTTGTTCACAGTTACCACTGCAACAAATGAACTGAGTTGCCTGATTTTGAATAGCCTATAAAAGTATAATTGTTAAGATTCAACCATGAATTGCATCCAAAAATGTAGAACAATTGAGGCTTTTTGTCCTCAATACAACAACGAAACCAAAGGATTTCTGTCCTCTAGAACACACGGACAAGAGTTTTCGTCCTTGAGAGCTTCAATTGAAATTGAGTTCATGAAAATAATAACCCAGATACAAAAATGAGGGCACTAGATTTTCCTTTATAGGCATTACATTTCTGGGCCCAATATTAAATTAATCTACCCTTCTAAAATTAAATTAATAACTTAATTTTATAATAATAAATAGTAGTTTATTTGTGCACCCAAATAGAACAATAATTGGGCTTCAAATTAATTGTTGTCGACTCAATTAGGTGTTGATGTTGGAAGTGCAGCGTCGGGCTTCTACTTCCAGCCCAGATCGTGCGATGAAGACAAATTAAATATGTCATATCCCCACGTTCATAAAACAATTCTTATAATTGTTATATATATATATATATATATTTGTAAAAGAAAATGTTTTAGGAACGATTAAGATTACGATGATTTTTATTCTTAAAAAGCAAAGTAAATTGTATCGGGTCTGTGTTAAGCCGTGATCGGGCTGTGAGGAAGGACGCGACCCTAGGAACGAAGGCGTCTTTCTCCAAACAGGTTACCATCCAGCAAGGGTCGTGACCATTGAACGGCGTTAAAAGGAAGGCACTGCCTGAACGGGGAGGATTAGACAAAAAGAACAAGAGGAAGTCAAGTCGGAAAGACACGCTGGAAAGAGGTAAGTGACTCAACCCAGTCACTGTTGACAATGGAGCCTCCTACAAGAGGTCATGTTTAAATTCATGAGCAATGTTTCTATTTTCTTTTAAGATTAAATATAGAAGCATCTTGAATCGCCGATCTGGGCATGATAATTAAATAAGCTGCTAGCTGTAGGGACAAAGGAAAAGTAATTGTTGTTTAACAATCTAGCATAACAATTACTCTTGGGAAAACAAACTCATGACTATACTGTTAATGAATTGAATAAAAACATCATACTCTCTAAATACAAAATGAATAAGCAAGTATCCATTTTGTAAATTACTTGACAGACCTGAAATATGTGAATTTAGAATGAATTAAATAATGAACGTGATAGACTTCGACCGAAGTCTCTTCCGTAACGCTTGATGAGGATAGGGAGTGTGTGGAAGGGAAAGGTGGGTAAATCCACCCAATGTTGGACGGAGCCTAAGACAGGTAACCAATCCTTGAGGGTGTCCAACTCGAGATGGTGCACGCGCCCTTGGCACAGTAAATCTACCATCCCACAAGGTTGGGGAGAGAAATAAGGCGGAGGTCTATTCTGTTCAGAAGTGATCAATCTTTCATGTTCATAATAGTGATACCCTAGTTGGTAACGTAGTTACTTGTCTCATTCTTAAATTATGTAAGTTGAAAGAACTAAACATTGAATTCTATGTTTTCTTGTTATTACATGAT
This sequence comes from Sequoia sempervirens, assembly GCA_007258455.2. Classification (NCBI taxonomy): domain Eukaryota; kingdom Viridiplantae; phylum Streptophyta; class Pinopsida; order Cupressales; family Cupressaceae; genus Sequoia; species Sequoia sempervirens. The sequence goes on from VDFB02376512.1 coordinate 7,830, forward strand.
ATATATAAATAGGACTTAAAGCAATTTACATGAGAAAAATTATGTTTGTGACAAATTCATTATATGTCTTAATATGGTTCTTATGCTTTTCTAGGGTTATTAAACTAGGGGACATTACAAGTGGTATCAGAGCATAATCCTGCCATCCTGTGCTTGTGTGAATGCAAACCCACTGAAAAAAGGGATCAATGGCTGAACAATTATCCAATGAACTAAGGGCCTTTATGGAACAAACTAATCAAACTCTTATGAGCCAAAATAGAGGATTAGAAAAAATAAACCAAACTCTCATCCAAACCTTACAAAATATGGAGAACTCAATCAACAACTTGAAAAATAATCCATCAAATGGAAGAGATGTAAGTTCAAACCATTCAGAAGCAAATCATGGGCTATTTACTCCTAGAGTTCCCAAACCCCCCTTCTTAACCAAGAGAAACGATCTTGGAAGAGAGGAAGAGATGGATCCAACTCCTAGCAACACCGAAGAAATTATTAGAGCTTATAGGGATCTTGAACCTGAGCTTAGGGAACTTGTGTCATTTAGGGAGTTTTGTGAGGCCAAAAGACATGAAACACCTAGGCAAGGAAGGAAGTCACAAAATAAAGACTTGAAACATAAGGTGAATAAAGTGACCTTACCTAACTTTGATGGCACAAACAAAATTACCGCCCATGCTTGGCTGCAAAAACTAAACACCTACTTTACCCTCAGTCCAATGACAAAAGAAGATGCACTTCAGTTTGCCATTTTACATTTGGAAGGTTCAGCCCATGAATGGTGGCACCATGGAATCCTCACCCTAGGCCACCAAAACATAACTTCCTATGAGGAATTTTCACAAAAACTCATAAGGAGGTTTGATAGGAAACATCCCCAAGAAGATTTTAAAAGGCTCACTCAACTTAAACAACAAGGGATAGTAGAAAGTTATATAAACGAATTTTAGAAAACCTCAATCTGAGTTTCAGGCATCGAGGAAGATAGACTCACATATCTTTTTGTGGAAGGACTCTCAGAATCACTTAGGGGGTTAGTAAGTGCTCTTAACCCCTTAAGTTTGGAAGATGCCATAGAAAAAGCCTTAAGGCTAGAATTTGCAATAGCAAGAAATAAAACTCCAAACAACCATACTAAACACTCTCACAAGAGAGATAAGCAAGAAGCATTATATTAGTTCTGCGTGCAGCGTCGGGCTTCTACTTCCAACCCAGATCGTGCGATGGAGACAAATTAAATAATAGCCTAAACGGCTCTTTAATTTGAAAGGTGAATTCTTGATGAAGAGGTGCTTCATCATTTAATATTTATTTATTAACATTGACGCCGACATCCTATAGGCGCGATTTCATGAAGGGTCACATTCTTTTGGAGGCCGACTTTACTTGTTAGAAGACACGACTCTTGTGAAGGCCGACATGAAGAATGAAGAGATGCGTCTTTTCCCTCTCACTTGTATAAATGATCGATGCTCCTTCATTGCTAGACATTATGCTCCTTCATTGCTAGACATTATTCGATATTCATCATAGTCCGATTATCATTCTTGTGCGAATTCATTGCAGTGGTTGTGTGTTTCAAGTGCGAGTTACTTCAAGGGCAGATCGATATATTGAAAAAGGCAGATTGTAGCATTGAAGGAGGCTGAGTTTGTTATCAACAAGAAGCATTATATTAGTTCTGTGTGTGCATCAGATTGTGGTGCCATTCTTGGTCTCTTTATAGGCCTCATTGTAAAGGAAACCTTTGTTTATCATTCAATATATAAGTGATATATTGTTGCTGGGTTTTTCTCCCTCAAGAGGAGGGTTTTCCCAGGGTATATGCTGTGTTATTGTGTCTAATTTTTGAATTAAATTCTGCTTATCTAATCTGATTATAAAAACTAACATGGTATCAGAGCGGGTCCAAGAAAAGATCCGATCAGATTTATTAAGCAGTCTGAAGATATGGTTTGGGCAAAGCTGTGAATGAAATAAGCTGGCGTGCAGCATTGGGACTGATGCATGAACCCTTGAATGAAGTCGTGGGAAGTTGCAGGAAGCCGTGGAACCTTTGGAAATTGTCTGCAGATCATAAGCTGGGTGTGAACACTATTCTAGTCGGGTTTAGAGTGCTGGTTGAGTGTGCTAGGGCTGGGCGCATGTATTTTTCACGGTGTAGTTGCATTATAACTGGCAACACCATCCTCCAGTCATGGTTATTCTAGATTGGCATGAAGTTATTTGTTGTTGCTGGGCGCATAAGGAATGCCGGGAAGTCATTGTGGCTGGGTCAACTATCTTCAACATTTGCTAGACTTTCCCTAATACCTGCGCCAAACCTGCAAGTTGTGCAACCACATATAATTGCCATTTTTCAGAAGGTGTTGAACTATGCATGGCTATTATAAAGAGAGGAGACCATATCTAATATGTCTTGCGAGCTGTATAAAAGATAGTTTGGAAGTTACTTTGACTTTGAGTTAATACGAGCCTTTGAGAGGAGAAACAATTTTCTGTGCAATGTGAAGATTGTGGTGTATCAACAGAAAGAGATAAGTATTTTTTGTTGTTGTTTGTACCCTTGAAATCATTTTTCTTCTAGGCTGAAATTCAGTTTTTTGAGTTGTATCATTTATTTGGATTATGTGTGATTAGTAAAGAGAGATTGTGGTTTCTCTTGAATTGTGTTCACTTTCATAAGATCCTTTGAAGATTCCAATTATTCATTGCAAGTTATTCCATGCTAGTTGTGAAGACTTTCAAGTGTGACTTTGAAATAAAAAGAGAATTGCAATGTGATGTCCCCTCGCTAGACAGTTCTCAGGAACAGAGCGTTAGCCCTTTATTGGACCCTTGTGGGCTAGCCAGCTTGGATAGAGGGTCAGTGGTGCATTTTGGAGAGTTTGTTTGTTCGTGTTTTCAGTGGACAGTGTTTAGATCACAGTGAGCGTTGGCATTCCAGGAGTTCATCGCTTCTGACGGCACGAGATTATCCTGAGTTTTGAGCATATTACGGAATTTTAAGTGATTAAGTTAATTTATTAACTTAAAACGCCTTTTTAATAAAGTCACATTGACTTTATTTATATTTTATATCACTTAAATGTCAAAAGGGGGATTATAATATTTTAATAACTTTAAATATTATAAAAGTGCGCTCAAACTATTGAAAAGGAATATATTAAAATATTATAATATTTTAATGATGAGAAAGGCCGTACTTTTCTTGAAATGCGTGCCATTTGGTATAAAGGCATTTCCTGGCAATAGAAACTCATCTCTTTGACTATTTCGAATTGCCTTGTGCATCTTTCCTCTGAGCATTCCCCTGAGAGTAGGGTTTGATCATTGTGTCCATTGGAGAACGGAAAACTCTTCAGTGTTGAGTACGTTTGAGGCTGTGAGAGATCAGCTGAATCCGTACAGTTGAGGGCTTCACACAGAAGTTCTACAGTTGCAGACAGAGCTTAATTTTATGCAGTTATTTGTTCTTGATAATAATTGAGGGTTTCTTCTGGAGGCGTATCATTCTACAGTTCAGAGACTTTTCATCAGGGATTCTACCTTTGCTTTCATAAGCCGTACGGCCTGCCTTGGGTTTTGTGCCTTGAGAAAGGCGTGTGAAGTGAAAGAGAGAAACGCCTTCCTTTTGGGCTGGTTTTAGCTTCTATCATTGGCGCCTAGACTATTCAGTGCATTGTGACCTGTTTCTCGGCAGGAGAAACCACTTTCTGGAGCTTTGGCGTGCCTTCATGCTGATTTTCACCATTTCCGGCTGTAGATCTGGCCAATTCTTTATATAAAATAACTGGAGTTCCTCGGGTATGTCTGTTATGCATATTCTAATTGTTTCAGTATAATAACAGCTTCTGTATTTCCAATTTGTGAGTTTTCGCTTTAAATTTCATTCTATGAGCAAAAATATGCTGCGCCCCTTCTCTTCTGTCTATTAAGATTTCTTTAAAAACTAAAAAAAAACAATTAAAGACTTAAGAAATTGGGGATTTTGAGCTGAGAGCCAGCAGGGCTCATCACAGTGGTATCAGAGCTCACATCCTGCCAGCTTGTGGGGTTTGAGAATTTATGAAGTCAAACAGAGAGGGTTTTGGTAAGTCCTATTTCAGAGGTGGCCCTAGAAATCAAAGAGGCGACCAGAATCCTTTTCCACCATTTCCGTTTGCAGATCAGGAGGAGGAATTAGATTGGGACAATATGGCGAACAAGGCTGGAGAAAGTTCTCACAGAAATAATTGGGAGGATGAGGACAGAGAAGCCAAAGACGTGCTTAGAGGCATGGTTGCAGGGCAAGAGCAAGTTGCAACTATTCTTCAACAACTCAGCACGAATGTTCAGAATTTGTCATTAAACAGAGCTCGTAGTTTGGATTCAGATAGAGATGGCAGTATCCATAGACAGCCACAGAGGATTATAGATCCAGTACGCACCTATGAGAGAGCTACATATCCCACGTTCACCAGAGATGATGCTAAGGAAGTGGATGAAGCTGAACAAGGTGGTGAAATAAATTTTGCAGATAATATTATGGCGATGCATGATGAGTGGGATAATTTGCCACCAAGGGTTAAGGAGCACCTTAACTTTGACAGGTTTATGAGCCAGAAGAGAGAGCACACCAGAAACAGGAATGACAGGCGTCCTAGACACAAACAGAGTGATCTTATTAGGCAACCAGCAAACTAACTTTAGTACACTTTGATGGCAGTGGCAGAGTTACAGCACGTGCCTGGGTTAGTAAACTGGATACTTTCCTGACACTACGCCCCATGCCTGAGGTGGATGCCATTCGCTTTGCAGCACTTCATCTAGATGGCGTAGCACATGACTGGTGGATTCATGGTATGACTACCCTTCATCATGACAGGATTACCTCTTACCAGGAGTTTACTGATAGACTGGTAGAGAGATTTGACAGAAGGGATCCTGAGCTTTTCTTCAGAGATTTAGCACAGCTGAAACAGTTAGGTAGCTTGGAATCGTACATTGGTGAATTCCAAAGACTATCTGTTATGGTGACAGGGATCTCAGAGAGAAGGCTGGTCATATTATTTATTGAAGGTCTTTTCGAGCCCATGAAAGGTTGGATAAAAGCATTTGATCCACCTACCTTACAGGAGGCAATGAGGAAAGCTCGCAGCATGGAGCTATCTACACCTCGTAAGCCTTTTAGCTCGAGCTCGAAGCCTACAACATCATACACGGAAAATAAATCAGATCCAAAGAAGGCTGATAATACAGATCAGAAAAAGAAATTTGCAGCCCCTTTAGATCGAGAAACCATGAATGATTTGAGAAGGAGAAAACTCTGTTTTTACTGCAAAGGTCCGTATGATTTTAATCACGATTGCCCCCTCAAACCAAAAGGGCAAAACAAGCATATGGAGTGGTTTTATGAGGAAGAACCATTGACTGATTTTTCTGATCAGCGAGCTCCAATCTATGATACAGATGGAGAAGAATCAGAAAATGAAGCAGAAATTGCAGAGGAAACAGAACTTAAGGAGGCTCATATGTCCAGCATGCAGAAAGAGGGTTCTTTCAGACTTCGTGGGATCCTAGCTAGTCAAAGGGTCATATCTCTCCTTGATACAGGTGCAACCCATAATTTCATCGATTCACGGTTGGTAGAGAAACGGGGTATTCAAACTCAGCAGTTTGAAGGTATACGTGTGAGGGTTGCAGATGGGAACACTCTCGATTGTGAGAGGATGATACCTGACTTGCCTTTGAAACTTAATAATTTCGAGTTCAAGGCAGATTTTTATGTGGTAAACATGGGTGGAACTGATGTAGTTCTTGGCATGAAGTGGCTTCATGCAATAGGAGAGTTCACGCTTAATTTGCGTGACATGGAGATGAAGTTCACCATTGATGGCACAAATCATATTCTCAAAGCCATCAGGGACAGCAACCTTAGGGAGATTTCACTTCGGCGAATGGAGCGTTTGATTCGTAATGATATGGTAGAGTGGGCTGCTGAATGCAAGCTAATGCCTTCACAGTTGGATCAGCAAGCTTCTCCATACCATCCAGATGTGCAGGAACTTCGAATCAAACATGCGAAGGTATTCAGTGCTATTCCACCAGGCAGGCCTCCTGATAGAGGTATTGAGCATATTATAGAGCTGGAGGAGGGCACGAAACCAATTATGATTACTCCTTACCGGCACCCCAAGCGTCTGAAAGATGAGATTGAGAAGACTATTCAGGAGCTGTTAGCTATGGGGCACATCAGGCCGAGTAAGTCACCCTTTGCTTCATCAGTTGTTTTGGTGAAGAAAAAGGATGGTACACTTAGAATGTGTATCGATTACAGAATGCTCAACAGGAAAACCATTAAGAACAGGTATCCTATTCCTCGAATAGATGAGTTGATAGACGAGCTTCATGGAGCTTGCTACTTCTCAAAGATTGATTTGAGAACAGGTTATCACCAGATCAGAGTCCGAGAAGAGGACATAGAGAAAACGGCGTTCAGATGTCACTGTGGACACTTTGATTTTTTGGTTATGCCATTTGGGTTAACCAATGCTCCAGCCACGTTTCAGTCGACAATGAACAGGGTTTTCCATCCTCACTTGAGGAAATTTGTTTTAGTGTTCTTCGACGACATCCTGGTATATAGTAAATCATGGGAGGAACATATGGTTCACTTGGATGAGGTTCTGAGAATACTTGACAGGGAGTCCTTGTATGCCAAGGAGTCCAAGTGTGCATTGGGCATGGCGGAGCTTTTATATCTGGGACACATCATCAGCGGTGCAGGAGTCAGCATGGACCCAGAGAAGGTTCGAGCCATCATTGATTGGCCTACACCTGAGACTTTGACACAGCTCAGGGGATTTGTAGGATTGTGTGCTTTCTATCGTCGGTTTGTTAGTGGGTTCTCGCGGCATGCTGCGCCACTAACCGATTTGACTAAGAAAGGTGCTTTTGAGTGGACACCACTAGCACAAGCGTGCTTTGAGATGTTCAAACTTCTCATGACTTCATGTCCTGTTTTGGCTTTACCGGACTTCACTAAACCCTTTGAGTTACATTGCGATGCCAGTGGTGAGGGTATTGGTGCAGTTATTATGCAGGATCGTCACCCTATAGCTTTTGAGAGCAGGAAGCTAAGAGGGCCTGAACGGAGTTTTAGTATCTATGATAAGGAAATGTTGGCTATCATGCATGCGATGGCCAAATTCAGGCAGTACTTGATTGGTAGTAAGTTCACTGTGAAAACCGATCATAATAGTCTGAAGCATTTTCTTGGGCAGCGAGATCTTAATGAGAGACAACAAAAATGGGTCAGCAAGCTTCAGTCTTACGATTTTGACATCTCTTATGTCAAGGGCACTCAGAATGTGGTTGCTGATGCTTTATCTCGCCGTCCTCACTTGAGTTCTATTACATTGGTTTCAGAAGACTGGAGACACCTGATAGTAGCAGAGTATGCTAAGGACCCATGGGCCTCTAGCATAGTAGATGGATCAGTGTTGGATGACAGGTATTCACTTGTAGATGACCTTATCATCTACAAAGGGAGGATTTTATTGGTCCCAGGTTCTGAGATGAGGGACAGGGTTTTGAGGTCATTGCATGATTCACCCATGGCAGGACATCCCGGGTACTATAAGACCTATCGGCAGGTACGGGAGAGATTCTCTTGGAAGGGTCTCAAGTCCTATGTTCTCCAGTATGTCAGGGAATGTCTTGTTTGTCAGCAGAACAAGCAAGAGCACACATACCCTGCAGGTCTTCTACAGCCGCTTCCTATTCCTGAGAGGAAGTGGGATTGTTTATCCATGGACTTCATCACGGGCTTGCCAAAAGCTCAAGGGAAGGACAGTATTTTCGTGGTGGTAGATCGATTGACGAAATATGCACACTTTTTTTCAATCACTACTACACACACGGCTACTCAGATTGCTGATTTGTTCTTCCGAGAGGTATTCAGGCTGCACGGTTTACCTCGCAGTATAGTTAGCGACAGGGACAGCAGATTTATGAGTAACTTCTGGCAGGAGTTATTCAAGCTTTGTGGGACAGAGCTCATCCCTAGTACCAGTTACCACCCCCAGACAGATGGGCAGACGGAGATCGTCAACAAATGGGTGGAAGGGTACTTGCGTAACTATAGTTCTGGGCAGCAGAAGGCATGGGTGAGGTGGTTATACTTATGTGAGTACTGTTACAACACCACCCATCACATGAGCATCCAGATGACACCATATCGAGCGTTATATGGATATGACGCTCTGAGCTTTCTTGATCTATTGCTGAGTGACAGTAGAGTTCCCAGTGCTGGTGATTTGTTACAGGAGAACCAGGATATTATGAGAGCACTTAGGGAAAATATACAGAAAGCCCAAAATCAGCAAAAACAATATGCTGATCAGAAACGAGTGGAGCGGTCTTTCGAGATCGATGATTTGGTGTACCTGATGCTTCAGCCGTATAGGCAGTCTACCCTTCGCAAGAAGGGCTCCGAGAAAGTTAAGCCGCGATACTATGGACCTTTCAGAGTTGTCAGACGTGTGGGTCAAGTGGCTTATGAGCTGGATCTTCCGGTGGACAGTAGAGTTCACAACGTGTTCCATGTGTCGCGCCTCAAAAAGGCGTTGGGACAACATGTGATTCCTTCTATTGATTTGCCACCCCTGGATGATGAGGGCAAATTAGTTTTGATACCTGAGGCCATTCTGGACTCCAGAGAGCGTCATCTTCAGAGGCGGGTCATCAGGGAATACTTGGTTAAGTGGAGGGATCTACCGGCAGAGGATGCGACGTGGGAGAGTGATGTTGTTCTTCAAAGATTCAAATTTTGATTTGCTTGTGGACAAGCAAATTCGAGGGCGATCAGTGATGTCCCTCGCTAGACAAATTCTCTAGAAACGTAGCTGCTAGCCCTTTATTGGACCTCTTGTGGGCTAGCCACTTTGGATGAGGGTCACAGCATTTTGGAGAGTTTGTTTGTTCGTGTTTTCAGTGGACAGTGTTTAGATCACAATGAGCGTTGGCATTCCAGGAGTTCATCGCTTCTGACGGCACGAGATTATCCTGAGTTTTGAGCATATTACGGAATTTTAAGTGATTAAGTTAATTTATTAACTTAAAACGCCTTTTTAATAAAGTCACATTGACTTTATTTATATTTTATATCACTTAAATGTCAAAAGGGGGATTATAATATTTTAATAGCTTTAAATATTATAAAAGTGCGCTCAAACTATTGAAAAGGAATATATTAAAATATTATAATATTTTAATGATGAGAAAGGCCGTACTTTTCTTGAAATGCGTGCCATTTGGTATAAAGGCATTTCCTGGCAATAGAAACTCATCTTTTTGACTATTTTGAATTGCCTTGTGCATCTTTCCTCTGAGCATTCTCCTGAGAGTAGGGTTTGATCATTGTGTCCATTGGAGAACGGAAAACTCTTCAGTGTTGAGTACGTTTGAGGCTGTGAGAGATCAGCTGAATCCGTACAGTTGAGGGCTTCACACAGAAGTTCTACAGTTGCAGACAGAGCTTAATTTTATGCAGTTATTTGTTCTTGATAATAATTGAGGGTTTCTTCTGGAGGCGTATCATTCTACAGTTCAGAGACTTTTCATCAGGGATTCTACCTTTGCTTTCATAAGCCGTACGGCCTACCTTGGGTTTTGTGCCTTGAGAAAGGCGTGTGAAGTGAAAGAGAGAAACGCCTTCCTTTTGGGCTGGTTTTAGCTTCTATCATTGGCGCCTAGACTATTCAGTGCATTGTGACCTGTTTCTCGGCAGGAGAAACCACTTCTGGAGCTTTGGCGTGCCTTCATGCTGATTTTCACCATTTCCGGCTGTAGATCTGGCCAATTCTTTATATAAAATAACTGGAGTTCCTCGGGTATGTCTGTTATGCATATTCTAATTGTTTCAGTATAATAATAGCTTCTGTATTTCCAATTTGTGAGTTTTCGCTTTAAATTTCATTCTATGAGCAAAAATATGCTGCGCCCCTTCTCTTCTGTCTATTAAGATTTCTTTAAAAAAACTAAAAAAAACAATTAAAGACTTAAGAAATTGGGGATTTTGAGTCAGATGCTATACTACTCATATGCAATTTCGATTGTGATTGGTTGGTCACATCGATAACATTCTCTTTGTGCATGGACTGTGATGGTGCCTTGAGAGGCCCGATTCTCTGTTGTATATGCTGGTTGCATAATGCGTCTAAGAAATCTGAGTTGAGCAGATTATCTTTTGTTGTACTAAGATTAGCACTAAGATATATCAGAATTCAATAAAGATAAGTTTCTTTATCCCCTTATTCTGATCTTTTGATAATTGCTACTTATAGGTTGATTCTTATATATAAACTATTAAGAGATAAGCATTTCATGTTTTGATTAATGTTCATGAATCTTTTATGTGCTATAACATTGGGATAGTGAATCTTGTATGCTTCTAGCTTTGGTACTTCTCCTTGAGATGGTTTTATAAACTATTAGTAATCTCTCTAAAAATGCTTCCAGGATGGATCAAGGAGCAAGAAGGTGATGAGAGATTGCTTGAGGCATTCTGTGAGGAAGTCATGCCAATTGGAGACATGATCAAGCTTGGAGTCATAGCTTGCAGCCATGGGACTGACTTGATAGCTGGAGACATCTCTCTAAGACGAAGAACCTATTCAGGTTGTCATTGTGATCAGTTACTTCGAAGGAGAGGATTTGAGGCTCGAGTTGAGAGCATGGTCGGGAAAAGGATTGAGGTCCTGAGATCTATCAATGATAGGATTTCACTTCCGATGGATTTCTTTGCAATTTCTGAGGCAGAGATCAAGAGGGAGTTCTGTGACTCACTAAGATGAAGTGAAGGTTGCAGTGTTGCAAGGCCAATGATAAAGTCCTTGGAAGACCTCTTCAGTTGCTAAGAACAGAATTGCACAAGATAATCTATTTGGATTTGTCATTGGTAGCTCCACAAACCTATTCAGAATAGAGTGATCTGGGATGAGGCTAAGGAGGACAATCCTAAACTCTCTACAGTATCAGAGATGTGTGCTAGAAAACATTCTCTAAGGCAAGCATTGCAGGCAATCTTGGACGAAGAGGTCAAAAGGTTGATGCAAGTACTTGAAGATTCAGAGGGAGCCTACTGAACCTGAAGAAGATGGTGATCTAGTTGAGCCTCTCGAACCAACTGATGGTAAGGCATTGTTCCTGGTTCTCTATGTTGATGATCTATTTCTTATTGGAGAAGAACACCTCATTATCAAATGCAAGGAGTTAGCTTCTAAATTTGAAATGAAGGATCTTGGGTACATGCTTTACTTCCTTGGTTTAGAAGTTTGGTAGAGGCCTAATGAGATCATTTTGAGTCAAGAGAAGTATACTATTGACATCTTGAAGAGATTTGGTATGATGAATTGCAAATCCATATCTACACCTATGGAAACCAATTTTCAGAAGCTTAAGGAGGTTGCACGTTTAATTCCAGATCCTACTATGTACAAATAGTTGATTGGATCGTTGATGTATCTAGTCAACACTAGACTAGATATTTGCAATGTAGTGAGTACACTTATTCATTTCATGTGTGAACCAAGGCAAATACATCTAGTTGCAGTGAAGCATATCCTGAGATACTTGTGTGGCACAGTTGGGTATGGCTTGAGATATTCTTCTGGTGTGGACTTACAGCTGCATGGATATACTAATTCTGATTGCATGCAGCCATCGACCAAAAAGAACACCTCCGATGTTGCTTTAGTTTGGCTGCATGCAATGATAGCCCGCAGCGGTGAAGCGTGCCTTCTCGTGGGCACTAAGTATAGTAGAGGTCGGTGATATTGCAGCTTGTGTGGCAACTCGAAGCAAAGGTGGCTTCGAAGCTCCTGCACTTCGTTTGACAATCATTGAGTCGACCGGCCATTCATTGTGATAATCAAAGTCGTGTGAAGCTTTCTGTCAATCCAGTGTTTCATGACAAAACTAAACATGTTGAGTTCAAATACCACTATATCAAAGATATGGTATTGAGGAAAAGCAATCCAGTTGAAGTACTTCAACCCCAATGAGCGCATCGGCCAGATATATTTCCTTCCACCACTTCTCTCCGCAGTAAAGTTTGTGTACTTTCAGACAAGCTTATATTGTGGAGAATGGTTCTAATCGAGAGGGAGACTCAACATCGCTGATCTTCAAGGATTTGCTTTTTAATGCATTTCTCCGTGGAGAGAGATTTGGAGGTGAAAGCCCTTGTTAATGCATTTCTCCTGCGGAGGAGGATTTGAGGTGCAAGCCCCTTGTTAATGCATTTCTCTTTGTGCGAGATTTGAGGTGTAAGCCCTTGTTTACTACATCTTTCTCTCAGAGAGAAATTTGAGGTGAAAGCCCTTGTTTCCACCCTTTGGGAGTAGCCATGGTGGATGTCATGTGTGTGACTCCATGACAACATCACGTGAGAGAGTTTGTGATGATTTTCTTGTACTTGTGCTTTTCACCCTCTGGGAGTAGCCATGGTGAACCTCACGATGAGGTGATAGCATCACGTTGAGTGATTCCGTGATGGGCACTTGTACATATTTACCATTTCATGGGAGTAGCCATGATGGTTGATATCATGATGAGGTGATATGATTCTTTTCCACATATGGGAGTAGCCATTGTGGTTGACATCACGATGTGGTGATATGTCTTATGCAGTTGGAAGTATCCTCCCTAGCTGAGAGGAAGTGTTGATGTTGGAAGTGCAGCATTGGGCTTCTACTTCCAGCCCAGATCGTGCGATGAAGACAAATTAAATAATAGCCTAAACGGCTATTTAATTTGAAAGGCGAATTCTTGATGAAGAGGTGCTTCATCATTTAATATTTATTTATTAACATTGAGGCCGACATCCTATAGGCGTGATTTCATGAAGGGTCACATTCTTTTGGAGGCCGACTTTACTTGTTAGAAGACACGACTCTTGTGAAGGCCGACATGGAGAATGAAGAGATGCGTCTTTTCCCTCTCACTTGTATAAATGATCGATGCTCCTTCATTGCTAGACATTATTTGATATTCAGCATAGTCCGATTATCATTCTTGTGCAAATTCATTGCAGTGGTTGTGTGTTTCAAGTGCGAGTTACTTCAAGGGCAGATCGATATATTGAAAAAGGCAGATTGTAGCATTGAAGGAGGCTGAGTTTGTTATCAGCAAGAAGCATTATATTAGTTCTGTGTGTGCATCAGATTGTGGTGCCATTCTTGGTCTCTTTATAGGCCTCATTGTAAAGCAAACTTTTGTTTATCATTCAATATATAAGTGATATATTGTTGCTGGGTTTTTCTCCCTCAAGAGGAGTGTTTTCCCAGGGTATATGCTGTGTTATTGTGTCTGATTTTTGAATTAAATTCTGCTTATCTAATCTGATTATAAAAACTAACATTAGGGAGGGGACATGACACACAATGGTGTCAAAAAGGTGTATCCCTTGCAAAGATAGAGAGGCATATCCCTTGCAAAGATAGAGGCATATCCCTTGCAAGGATGCAAATGTGAGGCAGGTTTTGCACTGAAGGAGGGACTAGAAAATTGGACCCCCCAAGTATGTGTAAGTTGATGTGATCTCCAAAGCTGCCCTCTTATAAAAAAGTTGGAATCTAGAAATAAGATATTTGGAGATGTTGAAATCATGATCTTAGTTTTACTAAGGGTAGCCACAAGTTGCCAAAGTTCACAAAAGTAAGGGCATCAAATTGCTGCTGTAACCCTTTTGTAGAATGAGAGAGGAGAATAACATCATTAGCAAAAAGTAGAATGGTATAACCACCTAATGTAAATTGCAACCATCATCTATATGAGTATGTAGCCAAAGAAACTCTTCCAACTTGTCAATGTAGATGCTAAAGAGGGTTGGAGAGAGAGGACACCCTTGTTTTACCCCAATCGTATTCCTCACAAAGTTGGAGAGACCATGAGAGGTGTGAAGCTGCCCAATGACTGTTTCATAAAGCCCTCAAACAACATTAATGAGAGATTCGAAAATATTGACATTGCACTTCCACTAGAAAAGTAGTCTTGGAACTGAGTCAAATGCCTTTTTGAAGTCTATGAAACAACAAAAAACTATGGAAGAGTGGTGGTGAGCCTCCTTAATAATAGCCTAGAGTGTAAAGTTGTGGTCAATTGTCTAATAATATCCCCTAAAACTGGCTTGCCCATGAGCTTGAAGATTAGCTTTCTCTAGGTTTTGAGAAAGTTGCATGTCTAACACTGTGACATAAAGTTCAGCAAATTTATGCCTGCCCATGAACTTGAAGATAAGCTTTCTCTAGGTTTTGAGAAAGTTGAATGTTTAACACGATGACATAAAGTCTAGCAAATTTATACACAATCATGATAGTCCTATAGTTGCCAAGATTGGAGAGATCCTTAGACTTATGAATAGGATGAATTGTATGTTGAGACCAAGATCAAGGAAAACTTGAACAAACAACCACATTGAAAAACTTTGCCAAAGGTGTGGCCAGGGAATCCGCGCCATATTTGATAGATTCATCTTGGAGGCCTTTGTTGGAATGTTGTCATTGATGTCAAGCAAATAAAGAGATCCATTTATGGAAGAAGAAAGGTTCATTTGTATGAAGACATGAAAGATACATTCAACAAATGATATGTCTACACAACGTATTAGCTGGAAAAACTCTGGAAAAACATTGTATGGTCAATGCAAATTCTAAAGATAAAAGAACAGGAAATATGTGC